>JAHHUM010000173.1:0-130622 GCA_036173005.1 Crenichthys baileyi | reverse complement strand
GGGGGGGTGGTCATTTGTGGGGTGATTTAATTTATGGGCGTTTCAAAAGACAGCTCTGGTTTTAAAACAAAAGTTGCTGTTGTGGTTGCCAGAAGTCCATTTTTAGAGAACATTGTGCACTTTAGTGAAGGTTGACCAAGTCAGTAAAACAAACACCAGTGTAAAGTACCCTTTTAATAAAGCGCCACTATTGTGACGTCTTTGATTTTTCATACACTTGATCTACTTTTACAAACTGATTTGTGTTAGAGGTGGTGTGCTGCTAGTTTCTGGTAACCCTGTGTGGAGCCTGGAGGACATACCAAATTAGCAGTAACTTTGACCAGTAGGCAGCAAAGAATGTCATAATGTTATCATAAATGTCATTGTTAGCTAGAGCACTTTTAAACAGCTGGTCATAAACAGAGTTTGCCTTTGCCCTGCAGCACAGCTACCTGCTATAGTAAGTCAGAGAAGTAGCATTTTGATGCTCATGAGCCATTGCCTTTAGAGTTGTGGGACGTATATAGGCTGGCCATGTTCAGTAGCTTTTTGATATTGCTGCTGCTGTAGAGATTGGGTAAATATTTCTGTTTAATATGCACCACATTAAAAGATCCTTTGGCAATGGGTCACAGCTGCTAATGTTCATGGGAAGAGGAAAAGCAAGGAAGAGCAAAAACTGTAGTGGCCTGTAGAATGTATATGCATAACATTTGTTAGTGCTTATTGTGTCTAACTAGCTCTGCATTTGTCTGCAGCCCTCCTGGAGTGGTTGTCTTTACATACAACTGTTTGCAATCAAACTTTTTTTAAATGTATGAATTACTTCATTTTTAATTGTCTTTGACCAGTAAATGTCAATTTACGTAGGCTCCAATTTCTCGTTAAAAGCTATAAAGTAAGTATAAACGAAAGCAGCACAGAAAATATAGTTTCTAGCATTCTTGTTGTGAGCAGCTGTTAGTTATTTATATTAAACATAGATGAAATTACATTGTTTTATGACAGAGCACTTGTTTAAAGCAAGACAAAATGATCACGTTGTTGACATTTCAAGCTGGCTTTTGCATCCTATATTAGTGATTAAGCATCAGTTTTTATGTGTATATAGTAGCAAACCATAGATCCATATCTTGATTGTGACAGTTCCAAATGCAATTTGTTCTATAACAGGTTAAAAGCTCAAATCAATTAAACAAAGTAAGTCTATTGTTTCCGTTCTCGCTCACTTGGGGACTGTTGGAACAGCAGACATGTCTCAACATGTCTGTAAAAACACAGTCTCCTTTTTAAAATAGCTTTTTATATCTCTTAGCTTTCTCTGACTTCATTGTAAACACTTCACGGATACTAAAGATAATTAAGATTACATCTTCTTTCCTCAACAACAGCATCAACACCAAAGAGTGCAACCTGGTGCATTCACTTATCAGAAAAAAAATCTGACTTTTTGAGTTTCCAACTAGCTGCTCAACAGTCAATGCTGTTTAAGCAGAAAATTGGCCAGTTACAGTCATCAGACTTCTCAGTGCATCTCCAACATAAATATAAAACAAATTGATTATGCAGTAGTTTGGTAAATTATTGAGATTATTCTGAAATTATACATCGTACATTTTCTCCACACAATAAAAAGCTTCCAGTAGATCTTAACTTAGCAACTATATTTTAAATTCTGGTCTCATGGCATTTACAGCATCCCAATAATTAAAACTGAGTAGATTGGTCATGAGTCGTAGGCACAGAGAAGGGTCTTCATGCTGGTGTTTGTTTTCAATTGTACCCTAATGATGGATTATGGTTTGGCACTGTGGACTTCATGAGATAATAGATGGCTTCTGTCGGCTTAGACCAGAGTGCACTTAGTTCAGTTAGACCAACTTGTTAAAACGTGCAGATAAAGAATGCAGAATGGAAGCAAACTTCTAAAATTTCACTTATTTCAAAAATGAAACATAACAAATAGTTTGATTACAGTAGTTTTATTATTAATAGTAATTCTTTTTATTTTGACTTCATTAAAGGAATTGATAGCAGTCTCTTTTCAATGTAAGCGATTTTGTCTTAGATTGCTGAGCACAGAGCTTAAAAAGAAAAAGTTTTTCTTTCAGTCTCACTTTAAGAACTACGCTAAGAATTCCAAACTATGCAATAATCACCCACAAAGGATTCACTCCAACACGGAAATTTACCTTTATTTCACATATCGCCAGCTGATGCTGTGTGAGTAAAGCGGCACCATGTGTGCTCTCATGCTGCACTTACTCACTGAAGGCATCGCACCTTTAGGACGCTTTCTATTTCTGTGCTTTGTCTAAAACAGTCCTTTTTTTGTTCTGTGAACAGAAATGCTTCTTTCATGTCATGCTGTGCAAAAAGGAGGAGATGTTCCTACAGAAATACTCTGTCGTTAAGAACTATAGTGACACTGTAGTATATACTAGCTTGTATTTTATTTTGAATATGCACTTTGCATCTTAACCACTATAAAGGGCATTGAAAACATTCAGCATGTGTGCAACTGAGGCATATTTTACTTACCCAGCGAATGGAGATGAGTTTGAATACTGCGTATCCCGAAGGGTCAGGGCTTCTTCGTGTCCTATTGATCCATTTGTGTGTATCTTTGTTGACCATGGGTAAATCCAAAACCCAACAGCTGCTGCTAAAACTACCCTGTATGATGCTGGAACCTGTCAGCACACAATGAGCTCAGAAGTCATTTAAGCGTCTTACTGTTTATCTGTGTCTTCATATTTATTTTTCTGTCATGTCAGATTCATTTGGCAAGAGCAAATTGACTGTTTCCTTACCAAGTAAAATGTAACAGTAATTTTAGAGAATGTACCTGTATACTGAATGTCTCCAGACAAGACAGGGCCAAGCTGGCCAATGAAAGCTCAAAGTCATAGAAGTTTTTTCTTTTACTTCAGTTCTTACTTATTTCCATTTTAATTCAGGTATTGGGTGCTTGAGATGAAACTGGAGCATTGTTAAATTGGCCTGTGGTGAGCTTTGTCAGGCTGTTCCTGTTACTACTCAAAACTAAAACCGTCTCTCACTTCTGGAGCTTCATGGTACTCTTTGCCCGCAAAACTTGAAATGGATTGTTGTGCTTTAATTTGAAAAGCTTCAGTGATTAGTAAAAGTCTATTTTAGTTTTCATACAGCAGTGACGGGAATCTTACAGATTCAAATATATCTGATTCAAACGTATGTTTCTATTATTGGAGATCACTGAAGTCCATCAATACAGATTCTATGTAACGCATGATAAACCCTTGTGAATCACTTGCACTTTAAAATTCACCCGTACATATATATATGCCCACACTGTGTATATGTTTGGGTTTTTCCTCTGTACTGAAAAGTCATAAAAGATACAAATGCATCAACTGTGTGTCTTTTGCTGATAAGAAATAAAATATTTCTTGAATCTAGCACTTTGTCGTGGAATATCTGGTTCAGCTGCTGCTTAACTCATATGAACCCATCGTAAAGCACCTCTACATAAAATATCTACTTTTTCAAAGTCCTTAAAGGCCTCATTTTTTTCCTTGAGCTGCTCTTACATTCTCTTAAAACTCTATAGTTTGACCTTTGAGTATCTATCAAACTGAGCTGGTTAGCAAAGGGTATATTTTCCCATGTCTCATTAAAAAACCACAAATAATCCCTAAGTTACCAGACCGATTTAGCCCTCAGTGTATCACTGACTTACTGGGTGTCAAGTGTGTATAAAGTGTCTTTCAAAAGTATTTTTTACACCTGATTTTTTTCACATTTTGGCACATTATACCTGCAAACTTTGTTGTATTTTATTTGGGCTTTATGTGAGAACCTCCTTTAAGCTGATACTCCTAAATAAAATTCCGTGCAACTAATCACCTTAAGAAGTCACCTAATTATAAAAAACAGGCCACCAATAAACAATTTAATCTTGTGGAGAAGTTGACCACAGAAGCAGCCCAGAAACCCATGATAACACAGGAGGAGCTGCAGATCTATCAGAGCTCAGGTGGGAGAATCTGTTGGCAACTATTAGTGGTGCGCTCCACAAATCTGGCATGGAAGCTTGACAAAGATAAAGGCATGGGTGAAAAAAAATATCGGATTTGCAACTTGCCAAAAGCCTTGTAGGGAGCAAAAATATAGAACAAAGTGCTCTGATCAGATGTGACAAACTTAAACTTTATGGCCTACATGCCAAACACTGTGTGTTTGAACAACTGAATCACCCCTAAGGTAAAACATAGTGATGGCATCATGCTGTAGGGATGTCATTCTTCACAGTAGGCTGGACAGGCTTGATGGGAAGATTGATGGAGTTAAATATAAGGCTATTCTGAAAGAAAACCTGTCAGAAAGAACTTGAAAATAGGACAGAATTTGACTTTCCAGCAGGATAATGACCCTAAACATACAAACATAGACAGAAGTACAATGATGCAGTAAACATCAAAGCATTCATGTGTTAGAATGGCCTAGTCAAAGCCCAGACCTAAATCCAGCAGAGCATCTATGGCAAGACCTGAAAATTGCTTTTCAAAGATGCTGTCCATCCAATATGACTTGGTTTGAGTTATTTTGCAAATAATGGGCAGAATGTACTAAGCTGGTGGAGACTTCCCTTAAAAGACCTTCACCTGTAATTGTGTTGAAATGTGGTTTTTTGTGACTCAGGTGGTGTTGGATGCTAATGCACACAACACTTTTCAGTTTTTTATTGCTAATTATGCACTAGTTTGTGTTGGTCTACCACATAAAACCCCAATAAACATATGAAGTTAGAGGTTCTAACGTGACCAAATGCAAAAATATGCAAAAGGAAGAAATACTGTTGAGTTTATTTTTCCATATTTTATGAGCATTACTGACATTTTTATCATCACCTTTTCTAACAGACCACAGAATCTGTGGTAAATGTGACACAACATTGCAATAAAATTCAAGACAATTAGAAACTGTCATTTCCTTAGCAGCAGGAGGAAAGAAAAGAGGCAATTTCTTGTAAACGTTTGGTGCCAGCATCCTGAACTATGACTCCATGTCCAGTTCAACTACAAATCTACAATTCATGAGACTAAAGAAAGGTTGGAAAGTTAGCATAAATTATTCTAAAGAAGTAAAGCTAAAACTTCTAGTCACTCACTGCATTATCATCAAACTTTAGCCTTATGTAATCCCTGACCCGCTAAAACTGTAACACAAAGACAGGCTCAGCAAAGTAAGGAAGGATTATGGAAGCATGATAAATTTCCTCTTTGAGAATGTAGAAAGATCAAGGGTAAACTGGCAAGGAGGCAAAACTGGAAACAATACATGAAATACAAACTGAACAATGACAGAGGCACAGCTTCCAGAAGAGAAGCAAAACATGCAAGTTAAAGACTTATGAGGAAAAAATGTTGCCTGTTCAAACATCTTTCATGGATCATTTGTAAATATAATGTTACAAGTTGATATAAATTCTGTTTTTCTTTGTCTTTAGCTCCAGCATGCTACACAGCTTTGGGTGGATCTCTGTCAGTCATCTTTTTCATATTTAGCATCATCATACAGGTTTTCACATTGCTAAAATAATATGGTATACAGTACATTGAGAAAATGTTCATACCCTGAGAACGTTTTCACATTTCATTGTGTTACAGCCACAAACCACGATTTTTCTATTTGGGATTTTATGTGACAAACCAACCCAAGTGAAAGGGAAGAAAAATGGATACATTGTTTTGTTTTCCTACAAAAAAAGAATGAGATAAGTGTTAGCAGGGCTACAGTAGCATCACCCCAACAGGTCTTTCGGGGAATGTCTTCCAGCTTTGCACTGAAATTTGTGCCTGTTCTTTGCAAAATAGCTCAAGGTCAGTCAGACTGAATGGCTGAGTGCTGGAAGATGAAGCTCTGGTCGAGTCTTAAGTTTTTTTTTTTACAGCCTTTAACAAATTTTCTTCTACGAATGTCTTGTATTTAGCTCCATCTATCTAACCTCCAAGTCTGACCACAAACTTGAGCATGCATGGACACCAAATTTTGCTGCCCCTGCTAAATAAGAGCATCCCCACAGCATGATGCTGCCATAGATTAAGCAGTGCTCCATAGGAGCTTATAATGAGTTTCTTTAAGTTAGTCCTGCTTCTAACTTCTCCACAGCTTTTTCCCTGACCTGTCTGAGTTTCTCATTGGTCGTCATGAAGCTGTTTGTTCAGTAATGTTGTCTAGTAAACCATTGAGGCCTTAACAGAACACCTGAATCCTTCAACTTGGTAACTAGGCATTACTTTGTATTTGTCCATCACATAAAATCCAATTGAAATACACTGTGGTTGGGTGTGGTTGTAACATGTAACAAATTATGGAAACGTTCTTTTGCAAAGCAGTGTAAGTGGCTAGGTAGCTGCCTAGGTCTAAGCAAAACCTTTAGGCTAGAATAAAATAATTTAGTATGAGCTACTAAAGAGCTGCCTCTTTGTTACATTTCTGTTCTGACAGTTTACTTAGAACTAAGATGAGTATAATTGCCCTTTCTTCCTCTTAGTAGCTTGACCTCCTGTAGGCATTAAGTCACCAGGCTTAATTTCCCAGCAGAGGGGCCCACTGTTTCCACAACAAGTCAAGATCTCAAACAGATCGTGCATATGTTGAGTCTCCCATGGAGGGTCCTGGTCCTATAGCTCTCATCTCAGCACCAAATTAGGACATAACATTGAGTGTTATGAGGACGTCATGAGTTTTGTGCACTTGATTGTGATCGGAATTTGTGGATACATATTTTGTTGAATTTCTTTTTCATTTTTCTTTTCAAAGACCCTGTTTCAAAAGACTATTTCTTGTACAAGTGAGCTCTGTGCAGCATGCACTGAAACTAACAAAGTACTACATTCTTTGTGGTGAATGCTACTACAACTACACAATCAAGCATCAATAATTAGAACAAAAACAAATCACTCCGGTTTACCACAAGCCATGAGCATGTGTTATAAATCCTGCAATACTCCATAAAGGAAGCTGAGGGACACAGACAGTGGCTCCAGCTGAAAATGAACTTAGTTAAACTTAGCACCAAGCAGTTGAAACTGCAGAGCGACTGTTTGGTTTGAAAGCCTGAGGAAAAAGAGGGGGCAGAACTTAAGAGGCTCCTTGAACACTAATCTCAGTCAGAGGGAGATATAATTTCATGCCTATTTAGAGAAGAGTCCTGAAAGGCTTTCTCATCAGCCGTTCTCCCTTCTCATGGATAGGTGATGCAGCAGCTCTGAACACTGATTTTAACATGTCCTTGTTTAAAGAGTCATCTGCATTCAATCCATGGTTGGATGAAAAAGAAGAAGAAGGATAGACGCAACACAACATGTTCTCATTTCACCGTGTGGTCGCTTTAATAGTCTCTCAGTGATTTCTTTTCATTCTGTTTTTTTTTTTTTCGAGCCCAGTTACATAGCTGTAGTTGTGTAATGGGCAACTTTTAAAAGCAATTACAGCTTTCAACACAGAGAAACATCTCGTTGCCAGGAAACATTTGAGCAGAATTTTGACCCTGCCTATTCATTTCACTGCTTGGACTGCTGCCGAGTGTATCATCACCCTGACAATCACAAGCAGACTAATAATGAATAATGACAAAATTACAATGTCATTATACAGATGCAATTCATACCATCTGTTTGAGTGTGCATGCGTGATGTGTGCATGTGTGTCTGGATGTGTTTATTTGGTGTCACAGCTTTTTCAAATCAATGCTGGTCTATAGTTGAGCCATCAAATGCAATTTATAGACCTCTTTGCTATGAAATGATAACCCTTCTGCAAGTATGCATGTACCTAAAATCAAAGTGCATGCAGGGCTTGCATTTAGTACATTACAGGTCACAAAAGCATGCTTTGATGTGCAGCTTTATAAGGTGCAACCTTCCCTTTGGGGCAAACATAGTGGTTCTGAAGTCCATAAATGATCACAGTGCTTCTGCTTTAGCTATGCAGGCAAGTAACAGAACCCACATTGTTTGCAATTGTTTTAACCTCTTGATGCAATTCTGAGGGAGGAAAGCAATGCCCTCATAGGCCAAGCACAGTGTCCGGTATTTGATGGGGAAAATGAGCAATGCGCTGTGGTTAGCGCGATGCAGCAATTGCTTCTTCCCTCTCCCAGTGTGTTTTATATTCATTATGTCCTTCTGTTTCCCATGAAACCTGTGGCATATTCATCAGCACTGTGACAAATTAGATGTGCAGTGAAATTGAATATGACTGAGAGCAGTGGAAGATTAGATTCACTCCAATCCTACCCAGCAATCACTATCCCTTCATTTCTGTGGGGAAATACCCAAGGATGGGAAAGAAAATTAGATCAAATTTTACTGAGGAGAGAGCTGGAGTGGCAAGGGGAAAGAGATGAAACGGAGCACGTTCCATCTCTGCCAACGCATCTGCCTCGAAAAAAGCATTTGTCTTGGATTCAAACCTAATGCAGTTTTTGACTCTGAACATGCCAAAAACAGAATTAAAACAGATCCGGTGTTATAGACAGATGTTGTGCATTGCTAAAGTATTCACACCCATGGAACTTTATACATTTTGTTACATTACAACCACTGATTTCACCAAAGTTTATTGGGATTTAATGTAATCAACCAACACAAAGTGGTGTATAAATGTAAAGTGGAAGAGGAATTGTACATGATTTTTAACCTTTTTTTTGCAAATAAAAATCTGGTTGTCCAGGTGGAGGGTTTCTTGCAGGGTTGGCCTGGATTGAACTTTATCATATTCCCATCAACTCTGTCCAGCTTTGGTGTCTGAGCATGTCCAAAGCATGATGCTACCACCACCATGTTTCACAGTGAAGGATGATGTTTTCAATGTGATATTCCGTGTCAGTTTTTTTCATCACACAGTGTTTTGTCTGTAGGCCAAAATTTTCAGTTTGGTCTCATCTGATAAGAAGATCTTCTGCCAGATATATGTGTCCCATGCATGACTTGAGAAAACTTTAGTCAGGAATTCTGATTCATGTTTTTCAACAACAGCTTTCTTCTTGCCACTCTTTTATAAAGACTGAATAATTACTTCTCCTGTTGTCAGACCTTAGGTGTGGATCTCTGCAGCTACTCTAGAGTTACCATAGGTCTCCTCGCTGCTTCCTTGATAAATACTCTGGTTTGTTCTAGTTTGTGTTTTGCTTTTATGTAAAATCCCAATAAAATAAGTTCAAGGGGTTTCCTACTTCTTTCATAATGTAGTTTCACAAAGCTATGCTGTGTCTGCAGTAAAACTCCGCCTTCATAACAACAACTGATGGAACCAAATGAGCAACATATTCAATCACTTCATCGGTGCAGCGGAAATATTTTAAGCATTCTCAGATGTTCGTCTTCTCCTATTGCACCTGAAGATTTACCAGGTCTCCATCTGAGCCAAATGGGTAAAAAAAACATAATAAAAGTATGACCACAATAAAGATGAAGCCATGTTCCACACATATGTAGTTTTTGGTTGTAGCTGCATTCTTGATTTGGGGCAAAACCTGGATGAAATGTGGTTCAGTTCTAATGCTCGTGTTGTTGTGTTTCAACTTTAGAGCAGATCTCAAGGGACAAAAGCATTTGATGGCATTTGTTTTGAAGTTCTTCATTATGTTAGTCTAAAAAGGTTTGAATTATGACAACCATTTGGCATGATACAGTGCAGCAGAGACATCTAGTGGCCATACAAGGGTTGCACAGATTTCTTCCGACCGCAAAAAGCTTTCTCTGAAAAACTGTATATTTCAAATGAAACCCAAATATGCATAATTGCATAGTGGTTTAGTAGAGTAATTTAAGTTTCTAGAGTTTTTTGTGATGTTTGTTTCTAACATAATTCATTTGTTGCAGTCTTTCATAACCGTATATACAAGGGTTGGTGTAACAAACCATTGTTTATTTAAAAACAAAAACTGACAAAAGACACAGTAGGCATACAGAAATATATTTTTAAAATTAAACAACTGTCAAAAAAAATCTGCATTAGTAAACAGTAATCAAAATAACTGATGCAACTTTCTTTCATAGATTAAAAACAACGAATTGCTTCATAATAAAATAAAATGCATTTAACTAATCTAAACATTAAAGAAGAACGACAAAACACGAAAGATGCTCTTCTTGTTAGTTTAGCTGAACGGCTGCGTCTTGATTGTGCCACTCTTTTCATTCTACTTGATAGACTGAATGGCGCTCTGTGAGATTTTCAAAGTTTGGAATATTGCTTTATAACCTACCTCTGATTTAAACTTCTCCACTGCTTTATCTCCTACTCGTCTGTTCCAGTCTTATGATGCTGTTTGTTCTCTAATATTCTCCGACAAACCTCATAGGTCTTCCCAGAACAGCTGGATTTAATTATATACTGATTAAATTACACAAATCTGGACTCTGTTTACCAATGAGGTGACTTCTGAAGACAATTGGCTGGACTGAATTTTATTTAGGGGTATTACATTTAGATAAAACGGGACTGACTGCACATGCATGTCAAACTATTCTAGTTTTTATGTTGAAATCTATTTACAGTGTCTAGCAAGTGTATTCAGCCCCTTGGCTTTTTACCTATTTTGTTCAAACCTGCAATTATTTTTTAATCTCATTTTATGTGATGGATCTGCACATAATTATCTAAGCTGGTGAAGGGGAAATTATAAAATTTTATATATAAAATTATATTATATATATATATTATATATATATATAATATATATATATATATTATATATTATAAATCTGTTTAAAAAGAACACAAAAACAGAAAATTGGCATATGCAAATGTATCCACCCACCCCCTTTGCTATGAAGCCCCTAATAAGTTTTGGTTCAACCTGGGTATGTGTTCAACGTCACATAAATAGTGAAATAAAGTCCACCTGTGTACCGTCTAAGTGTCACATGATCTGTCAGTATAAACACATCTCTTCCAAAAGGCCCAAGAGGCTGCAACACCACTTAGCAAGAAGCATCCCACCATGAAGACCATGAGCTCTCCAAACAAGTCAGAGACAAAGTTGTTGAGAAGTACAAGTCAGGGTGGAGTTATAAAAAATGTCAAAATCTGTGATGTTCCCCCAGAGCACCATCAAATCCATCATCTCCAAATGGAAAGCACATAGTGCCACAACAAACCTGCCAAGAGAGGGCTGCCTACCAAAACTCACAGACCGGACAAGGAGGGCATTAATCAGAGGGAGCACAGAGACCAAAGGTAACCCTGAAAGAGTTGCAAAGTTCCACAGCAGAGACTGGAGTATCTGTCCATAGGACCAGAATAAGCTTAACACCCCATAGAGCTGGGCTGTATGGAAGAGTGGCCAGAAAAAGCCATTACTTAGTGTTAAAAACAAGAAGGCGTGTTTCGAGTTTGCCAAAAGGCATCTGGGCAACTTCCCAAATGTTCGGAGGAAGGTGCTCTAATCAGATAAGACTAAAATGTAACTTTTCAGTCACCAAGGAAAATGCTAACACATCCCAAACCCAACAACACCATGCCCACACTGAAACATGGGGGTGGCAACATCATGCTTTGTGGATGCTTTTCAGCAGCAGGAACTGGGAAACTGGCCAAGTCAAGGGATATATGGATGGGCCAATTACAGGGATATTCTTGAGTAAAACCTGTGTCAGTCTGCCTGTTATTTGAGACTGGGGTGGAGGTTGACCTTCCAGCAGGACAATGACCCAAAGCATACTGCTAAAGCAACACTCAAGTGTTTTAAGGGGAAACATTGACATGCTTTGGAACGGCCTAGTCAAAGTCCAGACCTCAATCCAAATGAGAATATGTGGTTAGACTTGAAGATCGCTGTTCACAAGCAAAAAGCAGCCAACATAAAGGCAACATTGGTAGAAATACTTGGATTTATTATTCCACTTAGGATGTTTTGAGGAGTCTCTACTTCCATTTACCTCTGGTGGTTCAGCATATAACAAAGTATTTTATTTTCTAAAATCAAAAGTTAGGGCAGCAAAATATAAAGAGAATGTGTAATTACAATAATTTAGCTGAATATTGCAATAGCAATGTCAATTACAATTACAACTGTCCTTTCCTTTTTCATCATCCCAATGTCCCCAACACTCTGAGCTGTAGCATCTCAGCCACTAAAATGATCAGCTGTGAGCATCAAAGGCAGTTAGAGTCCAGTAAACTGGCCAAATACATCATTAGCATGGATAGCATGAATGTATGACACATGTATGAAACAAAAAATTCTACAACATATTGCATTCAAGAGGTCCTTTGTAATTGCAGTGGCACATCGGGAGATGTGATGGCGATTGCAGTTTGATAGATTGTGCAGTGCTATTAAAACTGCAAATGTTGTTGTCTTACTTAATTTGAATGTTGTTATCAGAGTGTACAGCGCTAATCGGTCACCTTCCACTTCAGCGATTTTGCAAAGAAAATCATTCTTCAGTGTTTATACTAGTTTTAATATAATGCTGCTCTTGCATTCACTCTAATGTGACAGCAATGCTGTTCACTCTGCAGCTCATTTCCAGCCTCCAGGTCACTGTGTCTAAAGTAACATCTCTTATCTTTGCTACACACCTGTGCAAACCAAAGGGCCGGTTAGAAGGTAAAACATATAAACCACAGAACTGCTAGTCACACTATAGGTGAGATGACTACCTCTGTACTGACTGAATATGTCACATGAGATTTTAACAAGGACCTTTTGCGTAAGTCTACGTTCATTTTCCCTCCCTGTAAGACAAATCTATCAACTCTTTCATCTGCCATCAGCCTCCTATTTTGCTGCATGATGAATTGGGTGTATTGGTGGCAAACTGTGCTTCTTATGTTACAGATAGAGGACACGAGGAAAAAATCAACAGGAAAGGTTTTGATTATTTTAAGCAACACTACTCGTGAAAAGAGCACCGCTTCAAGGCTTCAGAGATCCCTGTTGCAGTGATTAAGTAATTAACCCGTCAAACTGGATACATAGGAATGCCCAGGGCTTTTTTCCCATCTGTGCTTTTGAAGTTCATGTTTGTAGGTTTCTCAGCTTGTGTCAAAAAATCTGACTTTTGAGCAGTTAAGTACTTCTTTTTGAGATTCTATATTAATGGAAGCAAAACATAAACCTCCAACCATATTGAGGATGAGGAAGAGAGAATAAATAAATAAATGTAGTTTAACAATTCACAAATTAAAATGAAATATAACAAACCCTGTACTAAGTGGGTATGGAACAATATATAAAATTAATCAAAGTCAAACAAAAACAAAAACAGGCTGCAGGAGATATTATCACTAAAATATATTATACTACTGTATGAATGCTAAATAGATTGATCTTATATACTAAATCAATCAATCAATCCATTCATTTGATGTGAATCCATTTACCTTCTCAGAGAACGACAACTGTTTTGGAAGTAAAGTGTGAAGCGCTTTTGGGTGTCTGGGGACTTGATTAAGCGCTATACAAGTACAGGCCATTTATCTATCTATCTATCTATCTATCTATCTATCTATCTATCTATCTATCTATCTATCTATCTATCTATCTATCTATCTATCTATCTATCTATCTATCTATCTATCTATCTATCTATCTATCTATCTATCTATCTATCTATCTATCTATCTATCTATCTCTGAGCTGAGGTGAACCTTGGGTCTGGAAGGCCAGCATCCCATGGTATGGGGGTCTGTTAGTGCCCATGGCATCATGGGTAACTTGCACATCTGTAAAGGCAACAATAATGCTGAAAGGCACATACAGGTTTTGAAGCAACATATGCTGCCATCCAAGCAATGTCTTTTCAGAGACGTCCCTGCTTATTTCAGCAAGAAAATGCCAAGCCACATTCTGCATGTGTTACAGCCTGACTTCATAGTAAAATAGTGCGGGTACCAGACTGGCCTGCTGCAATCCAGACCTGTCTCCTATTGAAAATGTGTGGCGCATTATGAAGTGCAAAATATGAGAATGGAGAACCTGGACTGTTGAGCAACTAATGTTGTATATCAGAGTGAATATGAGTGAATTTTTGAAGAAACAATAACAAACTTTATCAGTTTGAACAATAAATATCTTGTCATTGTAGTGTACTCAGTTGCAAATAGATTGAATAGGATTCGCAAATCATTGTATTCTGTTCTTATTTACGTTTTACACAATGTCCCAACTTCATCGGAATTGGGGTTGTATTCTAAGATGCTGCAATGATGTTTCGGTTAATTGTACTAGCCGGCACCACCAATTTTTCAGTTCAAATTTCTCTGTGATTTTGGATTAAGCCTTCGTGGGTTCATCATTTTCCTTTTTGTTCAAATGATGTGGCATCCATTTGTTCCTAACACATTACCTATTCCATCAGTATTGATATTCAGCATGATTATTTTCAATTGAGATCTGATGTGTTTCCAAAGTCTTCCTTTGTTTTTGACCAGTGTATCGCTATAAACAGGGGTTCAATTGGACCAGGGTTCTCCAGGGCTGAGCTAGGTGGTGTGAATGATAGAGGCTAAACTTTCTTTGAAGCTACATTATTATTCTGACATATCGTCAATACCATCAATGCTGTCTGGTCTGAGCATGTGGGGCAGTAGACGTTCTCTGAATAGTCCTGGACATAAAAAATAAGTCTCACTATTAAACCTCTGCAGTTGTCTGGAAGATTGATATGTTTTGGCTAAACATACACAAACAGAATATGGTTTGTAAAACATTTTCATATAGATAGCTGCTTCACACCACCCTGCTCTGTGTGTAATATAAAGACTGGGGTTCCCACACACATCGATCAGGTAAGTGTCACCCCATGACACAGCTATCGATATAAGTTAGTCTGGAAGAGTTAGACATGAGGTTCTCTTCTGCTGAAGAAGCCGAGTTAAAATGCTTCAGTTGCAAAATTAAACTAGAAGGATCTTTATCCAGATGGTCTTATTAAAAGGTTTTGGATCATTCGTGATTTTAGGTTGTTAAAGTTTATTCCACTTTATGAGATGGGTAGATTGAAAATGTGTGATTTCTAATGTTTTGTGCAGTTGAAACATCAAATAGTCCACAGATAAGAAAGTTAAAAAAAATAAATGAAAATAAAAGATATACTGAGCAAAGGTTACAAGAGCTTATTTTTTGAAATGTACCTTCTAAGTACCCTGTATTTGTAATATATGAATGCAGGCTTGATTATTAGCTTTTCAGACTTTAATATGGTGCGTAAAGCTTCATTTCCACTTTGATCTAGCATCTCCAGCAGATAAATAGTATCGAAAAGAAAAAAAAGACTTGAAAGAAGCATAATTTCTTAGCTGATAATTTCCTGTATGATAAGTATTCAGCTAGTAACTCTTTGAAACTAAAAAGTCAGGTTCTATTGGTCAGATGATGGACTGAAGAATAAAAGCCAAAGTCTGAAGAGAAACTTTGAAAAACCTAAAGAAAATATTAAGAACTTTAAGATCCTACTGATCAAGATCAGTAGGATCTTAATACTGCAG
The DNA here is from genome assembly GCA_036173005.1 of Crenichthys baileyi. Lineage (NCBI taxonomy): Eukaryota > Metazoa > Chordata > Actinopteri > Cyprinodontiformes > Goodeidae > Crenichthys > Crenichthys baileyi. The sequence goes on along the minus strand of JAHHUM010000173.1, from coordinate 115,151 downwards.
TACTGCAGTTTGAACAATGATGTGTACGAAGCTAAACAGGCTAAAATAATTGGTGCAATAATTTTTGAAAGGGACACATTGTGCAGCAGATAGAAGCATGGTAGGGAGAAATATTGGAGCTACTAATGATACTTGCAAGACTGTGTTTTTTTGTATCTATTCCCCCATAAGTACTCGGGAATATGAATTGGTGCTCTAGTTAAGAAGCTCAAAAGGAGATTTATTTGTTTTCATTTCAGAAACAAATCTGGTTTTAAATTCCTTGAAAAGAAAAAAGTGTTGAATCCACTTTTCTGTCTATAATTAATGATGGTGACATAGTGCACATACATGCAGCCTCCTCCTCCAGCAGGAGCAATGATTCTGTGAATTATGTTTCTTTACATTTCATCTGAACTGCAAAATCACATCACTGCAATTTGATTTAACTGGTTGAACATCTTTAATAATCTGTAAAAAACAACATTGGTAGTTTTACTGCTACTACTAGCAACAATAATAATAATAACAATAATAATAATATTAATAAGGCAAAAACGTACTCATTTATTAATTTTGGTCATTTATTTAAGTAGGACTGAGTTCACCAAAGCATCGGTCAACTCAGCTGCTAGATGCCTTTCCTAAACGTTTGACAGTTGTGTTGAAGGTCATAATTTATTGCCACTATGATATTTTATTCATTTTTAATGCCTGTCTCTGTGCTGGGGCAGATTTTTATTGTAACTGTTTGCAAATAAATCTAAATAATTAACTGACAATCTAAACTATTTTATTGGTGACAAGCACAACATTTCACCTCAAAGTTTGAATAAAGTTGGACACAGGACACAACTGCCAGACTGAAGTCAGAGAAAGTCCAGAGCAATCAAGCCTGCAAAATTTAGAAGATATGATAGCAATCCTGTGGTGATCATTTAATGTTCCAACAGCAAAACAACTTCTTCTCCTGGTTTATATGTTACATCATTGAATATAGACAAACTTTCTGGACCAAGCTATTAGCTGGGAAATTGTTAGGAGACACATAGAAATAATGAGATAAAAACAAAACATACCTATGAAAAGATCAATCCAAAGGCGCAGGAGACAGCGAAAAGATGTTTAGACTACCAGGTCCTTGTCTTCAGGCCATTAACTAGTCATGCAGGTGCTCACACAAAACAACTATCCAGCAGAATATCCACCACTAAGAGTAACGTTCTTTAAGTATTATCATTGGTTTATTAGCATTTTGACCCTTGCTTGTCTTGTCCACACGTCCATTATTGTTATGATCAACTGCATTGCCAGATTTTAATATGAATTTAAAATAAATGGCTGCTCACTGACTGTGGGTATAAAATTTTACAACAGAAGGTGGAATGTTTGTGTTTGAGACACAAGTAAAATGTCAGGAAACCCCTTGATCTTCAGCACCGTGACAAAGTTACCTGGCTGTTTGTTCTGGTCTGTGGTTATCAAAGACCTTTCAGGACATGTCTTCATCCAAATCTCTGAGCAGATTCCTCCAGCCCACACCCACCTGGTTTTCTGTGGAAGATCTAGAAGAATTTTAAATTGTTCACTCAAACAACAGTTTAATAATTAATCTTAAAGTTACAAATAATAAGTATGCTGAACTGTTTTTATATTGAATGAACAACTTTTAAACAAATATCTTATTACTAAATGACAGTTTAAATTAATTAATTCTGATATTTCTTTAATAATTAACTTTAAGTTAGAAAACCAGATCGTATTTCAACAAATTCACAGGCACTATATCAATGGTGACTTTAGAGAATTTAGAGCAAATGCCTACTAATGACTTATACCTTATGGGCCGAAAGGAAAGCCTGCGTTTTTTAGATGTTGCCCCTAAATAAATTGCTGAAAGTGAGATTATTAACCTTTGTCCTGAGGTCCTATTTGTCTGCTTGCTTATGGAAATATAATAGCAGGAAATAAAACAACCAAACAAACCAAAAGCATGGCATTAATGACATTAATCAAGATGTAACAGTAAAATAGGCACTCAATAACTCATGAGCTAAGAAAATTAAGCATGATCGAGTGATTTACTGAGAGGCAACCAATCATCACCACAAAACCAGGAAAATATTCAGCTGTCAGATCTACTAATCTATGATAGGCTTCTGATATTAATATGCTCAATAATCTGACTCCTAAACAGTCTTCTGTCTCTCATAATTAGGCGTTAATAATATGAGAGGAAAATATGCTCAGATCAAAAGCAGCTCTCTATTGCAAGCATCAACATTTTTAAGGATACCTTCGTTTTTACAATTAAGTATATGTCAAGTTCTTACAAACTCGGTTTTTAATGACGTATTCATTAGCTGATTCAGAAATCTAATTTGAAATTACTTTTATTTAAAAACCGCAAAGTCTTGAGCAGGTTTCAGACCACACTCGTTTATACAGGTCTTCATTCTTATCTGTTTCAGAAAGAGCTTTGTAAAAAGTTGCCCTCTATTGTTAATTTTCTGACTGTTTGTCCTAACGAGGGGCCCTTTGAAGAAAACAGCCGTGCCATGCAGGTCCCTGTGGATCTCCTGCAGTGGGACAGGCCGTGTCTGTCCTTGTTTACTGTCTCTGTGGACGCGCGTCTCGGCCTCAGTCAAGCATTTCTTGTTGGCGCCGCTGTCTCTCCACTTCCACAACATCAGGTGTAATGTTACTGTTTGTTGTGGCCTGAGATCGCTAATAACATGGCAGTAAAACAATGTCGTTGGTAAAGCTGGGCGACATCACCCGGGATCACTCAGCCCCCGAGGACTGCAGCGCTGGTTAAGTGGCCCAAAAAAAAGAAACGCACCAAATGCGTTGTTTCAGGCGGACACTTAATTAAGTGCTTGTTTTATTTTATTTCATCTTATTTTAATTTTGTTGTAATTTGTGTTGTTTGATTTGAATTTGCTTTATTTTATTTTATTTACTGTATTGTATTTACCTGTAATGCCTTCTATTTTATTTTACTTAACTAATTTCATGTTTTTATTTGTTATTTATTTGCAACAGCACAATTTATATTTCAACATTTTTTTTACACATTTAGTGTTATGAAAATTAAATACCTGCTCATCTTTCTGAGAAATGAAGGCAGTTTTGATGAAAATTTTACTTTGGTGGTCCTACGTTTGTTGTTAGCCACACAGAACTTCAGTGCCTCCTATGTCTTAATTGGGCTTACTAATTACACCAACACGCTGACGGAATGGCGGATATGACGAGAGGTGTTTCTGTAAGGTGAGAAGATGGGGGAGCCGCAGAAGTGTGCGCGCAGTCTCCCCGGGTGTTGGTCCCTGTGTCTGAGACGGGCTGATATCTATCTCACTTGTTCATTAGCAGGACCATTGAACGGTCTAAATCTTCCGAGGCCTCTCACTCAACAGCTCAGTGAAGAGAACCGCCCGGCAGCACCTTCCAGAGCAGCTCCAGCACACCGTGCGTAAAAAGATTCAAAAGCGCACCCGTAGCAAAGGATGAAGATGCATCCCAGCTCAACGACCTCTACTCCGTTTTCTGTTAAAGACATTTTGAAGCTGGACTACCACCAGAACGAGTATGAAAACGATCATCAGATGACGGATCAACTTGTTCCGATGCATCAATATCAGCTTTCACGCGCTGCGTCCAACGGCGACGGGTTTTATGACTTGCAGTCTGAGCGGTGTGTCTTTGGGATGCAGGGGAAGCTCGATGCTCACGGCTCAGCAGCAGAAGAGGAGATGAATGAAAAAGGTGAGATCATCATCAGGATAAAAAAAAACTAATTGTTTTATAGATTTAGTTGCACCTACCAGTAGACCTATATCCCAACTGTTCCGCAACACATTTCGTTATTTCATTATTTCAGTTGATTTAAAAAGTACAAAAAAGATTATTTAGCGTTGTAAACAATATGACAGGCAATGCCCTTTTAACCTTTTAGCCAAAATAGTAGACAGATCACCTATCAGCATGAAGAACACTAAGTTGTGGCTCAAAGCGGTTTAAACGGATCTTTGCATGTTTCTTTTCATACAGTTTTAGCAGTATAAGAACATTATTAAACAAGTAAAAACGGCTCAAATGAATCAAATAAATCTTAATTTTCAATTACGACCAGCATTGTAGTTTTAAATTTGAGTCATCCTTTTGTCTTTTATTTCTATTAGAAGTCCGATTTTAACATGTGACAATATATGTGTTGGCTTATAAAACAAACTATAACCATAAAAAAGTATTGGTATCGACTGTTCAGAGTTGAAATAACATAACTTTACCACCTAAAACACATTCAATTAAACTGGTAGAATTGCAACCAAGTTTTGGATGCATTTGCTGCATTTAGAATGTGTTTAGGCTATCTTAAAAAAAGTATGATAACTTTGCTCAAATTAAGCAATTAAACTGCTCAAATTGGTTGTAATTTTGTGTTTCATATTGACTTAGACAAAACATGCATTATTAGCAGAATTACATTTTATTAATCTAATGACAGTAAAAAAAAAAATTTAAAAAAAATTAAAAAAAAACATCTGTACAATTAACAGCTCATATAAACATGATAAACTGGATTTAAAATGTCTCCATGCAGAATAATCTTCCTTTCTCTACATTCGAATCCAACAATCTGAACTCAAAAAAGTGAACCAGGGCAGTTGTCTACTTTCTGTAAACATTTCATTTCTAGGTAACACATATTATGGTGTTTGTTGGGTTAAATTGATATATTCCAGGCAGGAGGATAACCACTAACAACACCCCCATTGTTTCTTTCACGAAATCATAGTTCATCATCCAATGTTAAAAAGAAAAACAATAACAACTGGTTTGTGATTGAGACAGTCAACGCTAGTGGAATAGTAATACACTAATCTATAAAGGTGACATGTGAAGCTATTCCCATACAACCACAGCTCAAGTTTGCTGTTCACTGACAACGACTGCTGTATGGTTGAAAAAAAAGTTAGAATTATTTTTAAGGCATAAAATAAAACTGAAATTGTCCTAACTCTTGAACTCGATGCTAAAAACGCTGTAATTAAACAATTAATACTCCAACACGTTCTATTTTGTTTAGCTCTAAACTTTTTACTAAGTTGATATATCTTAGTTTTATTTCTCTGCTGGACAACGCTAACAAAAAATAATTGAGACAACGTATAAAAAAAAACATTTGAATAAAATATTTAAACATTATTTAAACACATGTTTGCTGCCTCTTTCCCCTCGCTGCAGATATTTGCGGTCCAAACTCTTCACCTGAATGTGACAGTGACACCAAAAGCAAAAGCAGGCTGCGCAGGAAGCCCCGGGTCCTCTTCTCTCAGTCCCAGGTGTCCGAACTGGAGAGGCGCTTCAGGCACCAGCGCTATCTGTCTGCCCCGGAGAGAGAACACCTGGCCCAGACTCTCAAACTCACCTCTACCCAGGTCAAAATCTGGTTTCAGAACAGGCGGTACAAATGCAAGCGTCAAAGGCAGGACAGGTCCCTAGAGCTGGCCGGGTTTCCACACCCACCGAGGCGGGTAGCGGTGCCGGTGCTGGTGCGGGACGGGAAGCTGTGCGGCGTAAGTCCCCATCATTCGGCGCCTTACAGCGTGACTCTGGGACACTACAGTCCAGCGTTTGGCTGCGGAAACAGCGACCTACACGGCTGCGGGTACCACAGTGTGTCCAGCTGCAGCAGCCAGCGGGCTGATTCAGCTGACTCAGGGGGGCTACTCCACCAGTTTCAGGCTTCTTTACAAGGTGTTGGAGGCTGGTGATGAAATAAACACTTTATGTTCAATATTTTGTTTTATGCATACATGACTTCATTAATCGCAAGTTCAAACCAATTAAAACAAAGATAATTAATTTTTATTTCTGTTTTATTGTATATTTTATCATTTAAATAGCATTTCTAAATAAATAAATAACAAAAATAGGTTACAAGTTGTTTATTTGGTTATTTACTCCCCCTTTACCCTGCATGGATAAGCGGACAGTCGACGGATTTATTTGATTTAAATATTAATTAGGCCTATCATAACGTTAACCAAACTTGACAACAGCCCGGTTCAGGAGGCGTTTGACGAGCTTCGCAGTTTCCCAAAGGCAGCAATCGAAGAGCTAATGGATGAAGTGACATCTGACCTGACAGAGCTGCTCTATCAAACCCAGCTCATTATTGTCCCATTCAGAAACTCCCAGTGGCTGATAAGGCCGGAGAGCCTGTCCTGTCCCGCGGCTCTGCTTGGTAAACAATGCCGCAGACTGAGTGGCTCTTAAACGCTTTCAAACTTTCAATCAGAGAGGATCAGTTCAGGTCGGATCTGTCACTCAATCATGACCTGCTGATTCAATGGAGAGATGTTCCAGTCATTATAGCCCTCGTTGTTGTTGTTGTTGTTGTTTTTTCAGGTTTGAACAGGTGAAAATGGTTTTAACCAGTAAAAAGTTGTGCTTTGATGTGACTTTAAATGGCTGAGACTTAAAGAAAAAGATCACTTCTGGAGGAGCTGAAGCAGCATCTCTGCTGGAGAGATAAGGATGAAGCTGTAGACAGAGAGGAGACGGACTGATCAGATAATAATGTGTGTGGGTTGGGGTGTGTGGGTGGTTGGATGGGTTTGGGAGTGTGTTATATTTCTCTTTTGCGTAAATGTGATAAATCCTTAAAATCAAATGTTGAACCAGTCATACAAAACAAAATGAAAACATAACAAATAAACAAACAATAAACAACAACACCATTTAGAAGCATAAAGGTTTAGCTCATATTAATCTAAATATCAAAGTAACGTTTGAAATATGTTCCCTTAGACTGACATGCTTTGTGTAGGACATTCCTGTGGATGGGTGTTAAATAGATTTGAGTTCACAATGTGAATCTCTAGGACCCACCAAGGGTTGACTAAATAAAACCCATATCAGCAAAGCCAGTTGGAAACACTGTAGGAGCTGGGTCCCAAATGGGTGTTATATTAATCATTTTAAATTGTGGAACACATCTAAATATGGGTCCCACTTTTTAACTATTGTTCTGCATCAAAGCTATATAGACTATTAACATTGCACAATTATGCAACAAACAGACCATTCTGCCTAGGGTCCATATTTCAGGCCATTTATACTGCCAGGGGCCCTATATCTTAATGTTGGCTGATTTAATAGGTCAACTAAAGCTAATGATGGGCCATATGGGCCCAGAACAGCATTAAGAGGGGAGATCAAAAGCACCATATAAAAATAACTTTTTTGTGTGTCATTTGGACCCTAAACAACTTTTATGTTACATTTATGCATCTGCAATCAACAGGAAGTGGACACTTCAGTCTGCTTAGTATGCCTTCCCTGCTTGCTGCTGAGAATAGAGAGATCAGACTCACTTATTAACATTGATCCCACAGGAAGGGAGGCACAAGATACCCTGTGACTTCTTCTCTTCTTTTAGCTCACAGGTGTCAAAGTGCAGTCCTCAAGGGTCAGTGTCCTACAACTTTTAGATGTGTCTCTCTGTCAACACACCTGAATACCATCATTAGGTCTTAAGCAGGACTCTGTAGAACTGGAGTGCATGAGGAGGTAATTCAGTCCTTTTGTTTAGGTGTGTTGGACTTGGGACCCATCAAAACGTTGCAGGACATAACTGCAGTTTTAATCCCCCATAGCTGGAGGGTCTGAGCTGTACCTTTACCTCTACCCACCCAAAAAATTTGAAGAAATTACGTTTTTACCAGCTGATTTATTGAAGCTGTAACCAATTGCTTTATTGTTAAATTATTTGCTGTATTTCAAAAGCATGTTTCATCACCTATTGAGGAAAATTCTTAAAACAAATCTGTAAAGTTGATATTTTAGTCAAGTAGAAGGTTTATAAAGTATTTATTTGTCATTGTTATGTCCACATAAATAGCAATAGCATAATAATAATAATAATAAAATTAATCTACAAATGAATCAGCAATATTAAAAAGGCTAAAAGTATAAAGTTACAAGAGTGATAATATGGATGATACAACTGAAACCAGTTCTATTGTTTCCTGGTCTGGTTTAAAAGTCTGCAGTGAGGTTTTAGCCGCTGAGCAGTCCTTGTTTTGATACTTCCATATATCCTACGGGAGTGCATTAATATGAAAGGACAGGAAATGTTTCTAAAAAAATTACACATTATTTATAATTGTCTCCATTCTTACTTGGAGTAACTACATTTTAAAAATAACAGTTACAAATGAATGTAAATGTACAAACCACAGTGAGTGGAGATACCCCCGTATGAAGTTTCAAAGAAATGCTAAGAACTTGAAACCTTTTCAAAACTTGATAGTTTTACAGAAAAAAAGAATTATGTTTTATTGTTAGAAAGCAGGACATGTATGTATGACGAAATGGTTATTTAGACAAAAAGAAACGGCTTTATTACATTGTTGTGATGAGGGTCCATTTAAGCAGGGGATGATGTGATTGTGGACATCAGTGACAGACGTATCATGGCTTAGTCAACTTGAATAGTTTTGCTGTTCCATCAGCTTCATGCTGTATTGCTTTGTTTTTATAACAGTGTGCATGCCAGTCGGATAAGCTGTTGTTTATGATTGTATCTTAGATGATTTACAAATCACATAGCTGAACTGTATATGGCTAAATTAGCCATAGCAGTGTTTGGTTTTCCATATTATGAGCTGAATGGGGAATAACTCTAACACTTAACAGTTTCTAAAATGTCCTACTGAAAATAATATGTTGGTAAATCTAAATCATGGTACTTTAGGCTGCTATTGCGGTTTGAAGATTTGGGGCTCCCTCTAGTGGGGGAGTACCTGCAGTTGTCACACACAAAAAAAAAAATCAAAGTAACAAAGTAAAAGCAAAAATAATTTAAATATTCCAAAAATTGTTAGGGGTGAGGCCGGGCTTGTGTTAAATTTTACACCTATTTTATAATCTGAGGGTGTCAACTAGCTTTTAGAATATAAAGAAAACAATCAAATGCAAAAAAAAAAAATGTTTTCTTAACCAACCGACCTTAATATTAGCCATACTGAACAAAATTAGTGAAGTTACAATTTATAATAAAATTAATACATATTTAATCATAAAGCACGGATGTAGACTCATCATGCTTAGGGCTGATGTTTTAGACTACAGAATGGTTAACTTTGCTCTGACTGAGGAAAACTTTTAAATTAGGGATTCAACTAATGCTAGAAAATTCATAAATTTAGCAAATAAACATTAAACTATCATTAAACAAACATTAAACTAAAAGTTTACTAAGGTTTTGAGAGATTCAAGCTAAAGAAGTTCCAATCATTAGGCAGAGAGATGGATCCATCACGCTTCGGCACTCATGTTTCATCCAGCAAGATGGGAAACTTAACTAGGAACAACCAAATTTCAATTAAATATTATAGAAGTCAGTAAACAAACATCAAACCCTCCGTGAAAAGCTTAACTGGGGCTACTAGGTTCACCTGAGGGTCTGAATTAGCCTGAATAAGGTGTGAGGGCTTTTTGTTTTTAATAAAAAGAAAAGAATGAAGTACATTTAAATATAGCATCAAACCATAAGCAAACTGGAGATGATAATCTTAAATTAGGTCATTTGAGGAGGGTCTGATATAGATTTTTTTTTTATTATTTAAAATTCATCATAAATTTTCTTAACAAACAAACCTTATTTTCAGCTATACTGAGCAAAAGAGGTGAATCATCTAACGAAATGAAGATATTTCTAATCCTTATGCATGTAGGGGGATCCAGCATGATTAGGTTTTATGTTCCAGGCAGCAGGATGGGGTATTCCTAATTTACTAAAGAAGAAGAATCAACTAAAAATTCAATTAATTACCAATTAATTCAGTTTACGTAGACATGTAATCATATGTAAAATGCTGAAGATTAGGGTACTAATTTGAGAGTCATATTTAAATTGTAGATGCCAAGGACTCTTCTCTTTGATAATCAAAAAAACAATGAAAAGCAAATATAATTGTTTCTTTTAACCAATTAACTTTATTTTCTGTCAGACTCAGCAAAAAGGTGAAGGATGCGGTGATCTTATTGGTGCGATGGTTTCTTCTTTTTAAGTATGAAGCAAAAAATGAAATCCAGATACAGATGTTTTCCCACCAACCAACCTTATTTCTAACTACTCCGGGATCTAATGAAACAAAGACTCTTCCAGTCTTTAAGCATGGATATACATGGTTGGACAATGAAACTGAAACACCTGTCATTTTAGTGTGGGAGGTTTCATGGCTAAACTGGACCAGCCTGGTAGCCAGTCTTTCAATTCAATTCAATTCAGTTTTTTTTAATAGCGCCAATTCAAAAACCACATGTCCATCTCAAGGCACTTCACCAAAAGTCAGGTACTCCCATTACAATTAATCCAAATCATTGAACAGTGCAGTCAGATTCTGTTATTTTATTCAAATTTTGGGAAAAAAAGTTTTTCTATCTAAAGGAAACCCAGCAGATTGCATCCACCCGTGACTTGCAGCATTCACTCCTCCTGGATGAGCATGTAGAGACAGTGGACAGTCACTGGCGTTGACTTTGCAGCAAAACCCTCATACTGAGCATGCATTTAGCGACAGTGGAGAGGAAAAACTCCCTTTTTAACAGGAAGAAACCCCTAGCAGAACCCGGCTCATGTGGGGCGGGCCCATCTGCCACGACCGACGGGGGTTTGAGAGAAAAAGAGCAGAGACACAAAAGGGAGAAAAAAAAGCACTGATCCAGGATTTCCCCCTTTCTATGGGAAAGGGAAAATTTAAATGTTAAAAGGGTGTACCCCCTTTAGTCGCTTTTTCACCTAGAAAGAAAAAACCAGATAAACTCTGAGCCAGTTTTTTAAGGGGTTAGAGTCTGAAAAAGAGCACATAGATTTAGTTACAGTAAAAGCTCCGTCAGTAGCTATGTCTAGGAAAGAAGGGTTTTTAAACACTGAAAAACAGGGCCATGTGGATCATCGGTAGAGGGTGAGCACCAAATTGTTGTCCCAGCAGAAGCTCGGACGTTCCCCCTCTCCAGACAGTTTTTCACAGGTAGACACAGTCAGGGCCAGGTAGACACAGTCAGGCCAGGTGTAGCTTTTTAGGAAGAGAAGAGAGAGAAAAAAGTTAAAAGCTGAAATAACAGCAAATAATACAAAAATTGAAGAGTAGTGTGAGAAAGTTCCCAAGAGGGGGAAAGTGGTCCTTTTTGTCCTCCAGCAGCCTAAGGCCCTATAGCAGCATAACTACAGAGATAGCTCAGGTAAACCTAAGCCACTTTTAACTATAAGCTTTTTTCAAAAAGGAAAGTTTTTAAACTAGCCTTAAAAGTAGACAGGGTTTTCCGCCTCACGGATTAAAACTGGGGGGCTGGGTTTCCACAGGAGAGGAGCCTGATAACTAAAGGATCTGCCTCCCATTCTACTTCTAGAGACTTTAGGGAAACCCCCAGTAAACCCTGCAGTCTGAGAACGAAGTGCTCTGTTAGGAACATATGGAAAACAATCAGCTCTCTGATGTATGATGGAGCTAAATCATAAGGGGCTTTATGTGAGGAGGAGAATTTTTAAAAAATTTCTATTCTGGATTTAAAACAGGGACCAATGAAGGGAAGCTAAAGTAGGGGAAATATGATCTCCTTTTTTTAAATTTTCATCAGAACTTTCCTTGCGCAGCATTTTAAATCAGCTGAAGGTTTTTTAACTGCATTTTGTGGACATCCTGATAGTAAAGAAATTCAATAGTCCAGCCTTAAAGAAAAAAATCATAGACTATTTTTTTAGCATCCAATCCTGGAAAGGATATTTCTAAATTTTGGCAATGTTCCGGAGATGAAAGAAGGAAATCCTGGAAAAACCTGTTTAATATGGGATTTAAATGACATGTCCTGGTCAAAAATAACCCCCAAAGGTTTTTTACTTTATTATCGGAGGGCAATTTAAATGCCATCCAGGTTTAAGCGATTGACTAAGCAGTTTTTTTTTTTTTAAAGACTCCGGTCCAAAGACGAAACTTCTGTCTTGTCTGAATTTAGAAGCAGAAAAATTTAAAGTCATCCAAGTTTTTATGTCTTCAAGACATGCTTGTAGTCTATCTAACGGTTTTGGGCTCATCAGGATTTATGGATAAGTAAAGCTGAGTGTCATCAGCGTAACAGTGAAAATTTATTCTATGCTGCCTGATAATTTTCCCAATTGGAAGCATATAATATAGTAAAGAGAAAATTGGCCCAAGTACTGAACCCTGTGGGTACCCCTCCCAATTAACCCTGGAGTTTTTAAAGATGATTTATCATTTACAAAATGAAACAAACTGGAATCTGTCAGCAAAAAAAGATTTAAACCAGCCTAGTGCTGTTCCCCTGATCCCTACAGCTATTTCAGCCTTTAAGAGAAATTATGATCGACTGTTTTCAAATGCAGCACTGAGATCTAACAGAACCAGTACAGACACAAGTCCATTATCTGAGGCCAAAAAGAATATCATTAGTGACTTTTCAGCAGAGCTGTTTCCCGGGCTATGATGAGCTCTGAAACCTGACTGAAACTCTTCAAAACAGTCATTGCTGTGTAAATGCCTCACACATTTGATTACAAACATTTTTCAAGGGGAATTTTAAAATAAGAAAGGAAGATTGGGAATCGGTTTTAAATTTATTAAGTCATCTCGATCAAGCGAAGTTTTCTTAAGCAAAAGGTTTAATTACAGCTACCTTAAAAGCTTGTGGGCCCATATCCATTTACTAAGGATAGATTAATCATATCTTAAAAGGGGCTGGTAATCAGAGGGAAAAACATTTTCCTTTAAAAAATTTGGGGGGATTGGGGTCTAAACATACAAGTTGAAGGTTTAGATAAAGCTAATATTTCTGATAACTCAGGAAGCTCCACAGGATCAAAACAGTCCAAACACAGATCAGGTTCTACAGGTTCTACAGTCTACAGTCTTCATTGATTGCACATTGCACCATTAAGAGCAGAGTGTGAAGGTTCAATTAGCAGGGTAAGACCACAGTTTTTTGCTCAAAATTTGAAATGCACACAACATTATGGGTGACATACCAGAGTTCAAAAGAGGACAAATTGTTGGGCACGTCTTGCTGGCGCATCTGTTGACCAAGACAGCAAGTCTTTGTGATGTAATAAAGAGCCCCCGATATCCAGGGAAATGTCAGCATACCACCAAGAAGGACAAACCCACTTCAACAGGATTAACTGTGGACGCAAGAGGAAACTGTCTGAAAGGGATTTTCGGGGTGCTAACCCGGTTGTATCCAAAAAACATAAAACCACGCTGCCCCAAATCACGGCCAAAAATTAAAAATGTGCACCTCAACTCCCCTGTTTCCACCAGAACTGCCCGTCGGGAGCTCCCCACAGGGTCAATATACACGGCCGGGCTGCTATACCCAAAATTTTTTGGTCACTCATTGCCAATGCCCAAACGTCGGTTTTCAGTGGTGAAAAGGAGTGCAAATTTTGGGGCGTGGGGACAATGTGAAACATGTATTGTTCTCTGATGAGTCCCCCCTTTTTGGGTTTTCCCCCACATCCGGGAGAGTTTTCTAGGGAAACCCCCCCAAAAAGCGTACCACCCAGACTATTTGCATGCCCAGAGTGAAGCATAGGGGGGTGGATCAGTGATGGTTTTGGGGGCTGCCATATCATGGCATTTTCCCTGGCCCAATACTTTTGCTAGAGGGGCCCCTCCACTGCCAAAAAAACTACCCGAACCATTTTTGAGGACCATGTGCATCCAGGGTTCAAAACATTGTATCCTGAAGGCGGTGCCCGGTGTATCAGGATGACAATGCACCAATACACACAGCAAAGGACTGGTGAATGATTTGTTTGATGAACATGAAAGTGAAGTTGAACATCTCCCATGGCCTGCACAGTCACCAGATCTAAATATTATTGAGCCACTTTGGGGTGTTTTGGAGGAGCGAGTCAGGAAACGTTTTCCTCCACCAGTATCACGTAGTGACCTGGCCACTATCCTGCAAGAAGAATGGCTTAAAATCCCTCTGACCACTGTGTAGGACTTGTATATGTCATTCCCAAGATGAATTGACGCTGTATTGGCCGCAAAAGGGGACCCTACACCATACTAATAAATTAGTGTGGTCTAAAACCAGGTGTTTCAGTTTCATTGTCCAACCCCTGTATACAGTACAGACCAAAAGTTTGGACACACCTTCTCATTCAAAGAGTTGTCCTTATTTTAATGACTATGAATATTGTAGCTTCACACTGAAGGCATCAAAACTATGAATTAACACATGTGGAATTATATACTGAACAAAAAAGTGTGAAACAACTGAAAATATGTCTTATATTCTAGGTTCTTCAAAGTAGCCACCTTTTGCTTTGATTACTGCTACGCACACTCTTGGCATTCTGTTGATGAGCTTCAAGAGGTAGTCACCTGAAATGGTTTTCCAACAATCTTGAAGGAGTTCCCAGAGATGCTTAGCACTTGTTGGCCCTTTTGCCTTCACTCTGCGGTCCAGCTCACCCCAAACCATCTCGATTGACTGCAGGTCCGGTGACTGTGGAGGCCAGGTCATCTGGCGCAGCACCCCATCACTCTCCTTCTTGGTCAAATAGCCCTTACACAGACTAGAGGTGTGTTTGGGGTCATTGTCCTGTTGAAAAATAAATGATGGTCCAACTATACGCAAACCGGATGGAATAGCATGCCGCTGCCATGCTGGTTCAGTATGCCTTCAATTTTGAATAAATCCCCAACAGTGTCACCAGCAAAGCACCCCCACACCATCACACCTCCTCCTCCATGCTTCACGGTGGGAACCAGGCATGTAGAGTCCATCTGTTCACCTCTTCTGCGCAAAGACACGGTGGTTGGAACCAAAGATCTCAAACTTGGACTCATCAGACCAAAGCACAGATTTCCACTGGTCTAATGTCCATTCCTTGTGTTCTTTAGCCCAAACAAGTCTCTTCTGCTTGTTGCCTGTCCTCAGCGGTGGTTTCCTAGCAGCTATTTTACCATGAAGGCCTGATTCATACAGTCTCCTCTTAACAGTTGTTCTAGAGATGTGTCTGCTGCTAGAACTCTGTGTGGCATTGACCTGTTCTCTAATCTGAGCTGCTGTTAACCTGCGATTTCTGAGGCTGGTGACTCGGATGAACTTATCGTCCGCAGCAGAGGTGACTCTTGGTCTTCCTTTCCTGGGGCGGTCCTCATGTGAGCCAGTTTCTTTGTAGCGCTTGATGGTTTTTGCGACTGCACTTGGGGACACTTTCAAAGTTTTCCCAATTGTTCGGACTGACTGACCCTAATTTCTTAAAGTAATGATGGCCACTCGTTTTTCTTTACTTAGCTGCTTTTTTCTTGCCATAATACAAATTCTAACAGTCTATTCAGTAGGACTATCAGCTGTGTACTATATCCACCTCCTGCACAACACAACTGATGGTCCCAATCCCATTTATAAGGCTTGAAATCCCACTTATTAAACCTGAAAGGGCACACCTGTGAAGTGAAAACCATTTCAGGTGACTACCTCTTGAAGCTCATCAACAGAATGCCAAGAGTGTGCGTAGCAGTAATCAAAGCAACTTTAAAGAACCTAGAATATAAGACATATTTTCAGTTGTTTCACACTTTTTTGTTCAGTATATAATTCCACATGTGTTAATTCATAGTTTTGATGCCTTCAGTGTGAAGCTACAATATTCATAGTCATGAAAATAAGGACAACTCTTTGAATGAGAAGGTGTGTCCAAACTTTTGGTCTGTACTGTATATATATCTATATATATATGTATATTCATATAATCATATACTTTATACTTTTAAATATATATTTACATATACTTTATAATATACTTTAGGCTAAATGGGTAAAAATCATATTTATGAACTCAGAGACTGAACTTCATACAAAACATCTTCACAAGCTGTGCTGCAATATTGACCATGTAGCTCAAACTGGCCTTTTAAAAGTCTGATGGCGCATCTCTTATGTCACACAATCATTCAGTGGGATCATCTTAGTGTTGGATGAAGCTGTAAGAAACGGTATGAAACAACTCAACCACTGTTGAACAAAAACAGCACAGAGGTCTGACAAATGTACTGTTAAGTTACAACAATCTCTACCTGTCATCACAGACAATGAAATAACAAGAGAAATGGCAGAAGACTGATGGCACAGCGACTTGCAGCAGCTCAAAGAAAACATTGTCACCACATAGTTTAAACTGTGGAAGACAAATGCCTTCCTGGGCTAAAAGGTCGGAAGCTCTGCGCTGTCATGTCTGATGTGCAACTACGCAGCAGCGTATCTGAGGTGAATGCTTAAAACACAATACCTGAAAAAGAAAAGTCACTAGTTCCAACAGACAGCAATCATGGGGATTGTTAGGGAATCAGTCGGGATCATCTTCCTCCCGTATTGTCGCTGAATAAGGGCAGATGACTGCATCACTGTGCTCGCTTAAAAGAACAGTTTTAAATGTAATCCCCCACCAGAACAACACATGCGCTGACTCTAACCACTCACTTTGTTTAAGCTTGAGTCATCACGTAGGGTACATGAGGTTTCCTCTTCAGACAAGTGAAGGAGCTTTGGAGTAAACCAACCAAGTGTGGGATGTTTTCCTGAAGTCACCTACTGTTTAAATAGATGTAAGTTAAGTTTATGATTCTCTCAATCTAAAAGCATTTTTTTAATGAAAATATCACCTCCAAAGTAAACACAGGGGATTTTAGCAAAGAAGAGAGATATGGTATCTAGACACAGGATAAATGATCGCATTACAGTTCAACATACCTGAGACAGCCACAGACAAGGTCAGAGTAAGGCATATCATACAGAGGATCTTAATACTGTGTTGACAAGACAGCAGGTTAAAGAGGAAGCTGAGCAGATGTGCTTTTCTTCTAAACATTTATAAGAGGGCATGCAGCTTTTAAACCAGTGTGGGTGCAAATAAAAGGTTTTCATTTTATTAAAGCAGGGATGATACAAAGCCTTGTCAGTTTCACGCTGGGGTTGATGCATGCACAGAGTCCGCAGGACCAGAGGGTAGCAATGGGGTCATGTTTATCATACCCAAAATCATGGATCTCCTAATGAAGCATTAAATCCCAGAGCAACACAGACACCTCCAGTAAACATCTCGGTCGCTGCAGAGAGGTCAGGCTGCACCGCAGAGAACAACAAATAAACATCTACCAAACAATGAGTGCATCCATTCAGGAGCCGGCCTCAATGTGTCCAACTCATTAGTGCTCAGGGAGGAGGCTTGACCACCCACTCTGACCCCCACCCTTCTTTCTCTACCCTTGTGCTGCAGACAGAGGTGTCTCCCTGAGGCCAATGGGTTACTGCACTGAGCTGATGGGTTTGTGAGGATTAAGGCATAAATCCATTTAACTGCTGTGGCACCAAATACTTAAAGAGTATTTGTGTCTGGACCAGAAGGTTTTATCTTTCATGCTTTCACCACAGAGGGGCTACATCTTTCGTCTCATTTTTTTAAGTATATAACCTTTTTCACACTTTCCTAAATAACAACCAAATATTTCAATGTACTTAGCAGGAATTTATGTGACAGACCAACAGAAAATGGCAAAATAGATTTTTGTAATTTGATCGTGTAAATTCAACTGTTCTGTGAAAGACAGCAAATCTTTATTAGAGAACATTATTGAAGAAACACCATTACTGAAATAACTTTTGTCAGTTTGTCACAAGCCATGAAGGACACAGCAAAGATGTAGAAGAAGGTTCTCGGGCCAGATAACCTAATTTTTTATCATACATTAAAAATGCTATGTGTGGTTGAAAAGTAACACCGCACATCACTCTGCATACACCATATCTACTGTGAAATATAGTGGTGGCAGCATCATGCTGGGGAAATGTTTTTCTTTAGCAGAAACAGACGAGACAGAGTTAATGGGAAGATGGATGCAGCTAAATACAGGGCAATCCTGGAACGGAAATCATGTTAGACACTGCAGGGGAATTAAGACTGGGGCAGAGGTTCAGCTTCTAACAGCACAAAAAGACCTGAAAATGAATGTTTACAGATGTTCTCCATCTATCTCTAGATCCGTAAAGCTGGTAGGGATACAAAGAAGGTTCTATAGAGTATTGACTTAGTGGGCATACATATGCACTACACACTTCCCTTTACATTACTTGTAAAATACTTTGAAAGCTGTGGATCCCTTTCCATTCCCTCCTAGTTATATACAATATGGGTTAGTGTATCACATAGAAGCCTAATAACATACATTGAATTTTCTAGGTATTATAAGACATGTTATGAGAAAAATTGAGACATTACATATTAAAGGTGCAGGTTAAAACCAAATATTGCACAAAGGAATACTTGGTTTTATTCACTTTATACATTTAATAACAGAATAAATTAAATTTGCAAAGTTTTAATTATTACATTTTCCCAAAAATCAGACTGTAAATGAAATTGGAAGTTTGGTTGGCTTACATGTGTTTCTTGCCTTATACATTTTTATATCTTTAAAGTCAAGGCAAGAAAGCTCTCCATAAATCTAACAAAATACAAAAAATTTATGCTTTTGGTGTCACGCATTAGAAAGGAATATTAAATTATTAAAATGTTAAAAATAAACACAGTAAGTATGACACAGGTTTTGATGAGGAATGATAATTGTTTGAGCTCTAAAGTTCCTGTTGAGTTAATCTAAACAAATCTACAAAATCAAACTTGGCTTGTCCCGCCCCCTTCAGTTCAGTCTAACTTGACCCGCCCCTATCCTGCCTATAAATGCAAACCTCCTGAGTGTGTGAGGACACACACGCTGCTTTATCCACACCTCAGCCTTCTGGTACTCACAAGTCTCCGATTTCTGGAATTACTGGATGGAAATGTCTGGTGCAGTCAAACCTGTGACATCTTTCTTCATCAAGGACATCCTGTCTAATAAGGACTGCAAGAGACTGGGTGGTAAATGCAGCTCGCCGATGGAAAAATGTTCAGATTGGAGAGAGGAATCTGAGAAGTTGTCAGCACACCTCTATCCTCTGGAGTCCACCACTGGAATGCAGACAGGTGAGCACTGGCATGCTTGAAATAACAGGAAGGTTAAGGATAAGGACTCTGTCAACTATTGTGAGTGGGACGTTGATTGGTATAATCAACATATTTTGGGGATTTGGTGAATGACAGAAGCATATTATAAAAAAGGCATCAATATTTGGTAAAAAAGAAAAACAGCTTCAACATGTGCATATTTTATTATGTGCATAGCTTACAGTGATCAAGAACCTAACAAACCCTTCATATGCAGACTAAAAGAAAGAAACAACATACCCTGTTCAATAACATGTGTCTGGTCTGTCCTTCACAGAATCTCCCGACACATCCCGTCCCAGCTCCTCTGAGTCAAGTTTCTCCTCTGCGGGAAAACAGAAGCGATCCAGAGTGGCCTTCACGCACCTCCAAGTGCTTGAACTGGAAAAAAAATTCAGCCACCAGAAATACCTGTCAGCTCCAGAGAGGGCCCACTTGGCCAGCACCTTAAGACTGACTGAGACCCAGGTGAAGATCTGGTTTCAGAACAGGCGTTATAAAACGAAGCGAAAACAGCAGACTGCAGAGCTCTGTAAGGATGTATACAAAGCAGAGGGACTGGGCTTGAGAGAGGATTTGGTCAGTGCATCACTAATCACCTCCCTCTGCAAATCCTACCAGTACAGACCCTACCTGTGGGACTACAGTGGAGCCTGGGGGCCGATATTATGGTAGAAAAAAGTCATGACATATTATAATTAGCCAGTGCGAAGGGACACCTGGACTCGAAGTTTCTTGTCTTTCAGCTGACACATTTTGAATTGAGTGGATGCTTCTCTATTCATATAATAATTTTGTCCAAACAATCAAACTTAGTGCTGTTTGGACATGCCTTGTGATTGCACGGTAACCTGAACGAAACTGTTTGGTATTGTTGATTATTTCATTAATAAATTATTTTTGATGAAGCTCATTTTTCTTTAAAGCTCTTTGCAGAAATCATTCAAAGCAAGAAATTTCCTTAACTGCTGTGTAAATTCATGAACATTTGGGATGACATCTTGTTCCATTTTGCTTCCTAAAACCTGTGAGGTTAGATACATAATAATAATCAAACTGGAAATTCTAAAATAAGTCCCTTAAATAAACCAGTAAAAAAAACAACAACACAAAGGCAACCCTTGAAGAATTTTACTGGAAACATTTAAACTATCTGCATGAAGTTAAACTCAGTGACTGCACTGATACAGGATGTTATCTGTTTGCACTGGAGAATGAGAGCTGATTCCTTTAAAGAGCTACTGATCAGATTACCTGAAGATAAACAGCTTTTCAGTTTCCTACAGATGACATCATGACAAATGCAAAACCACTGGAATAAAGAAAAAGATCGAAAAATGCAAACAAGATGACTGGAGTCTGAACACAACTGCTAGAAGGTGCAACAAAATACAAATTTTAACACAGGTGATCTGAAGTCTGGAGATTAAGATTAGCATTTAAAGGTTTGTTCAGTTTAAATTGGCAACACACCCTGTTATCTCACACACATTCAGATAATGTATGTCATGCCTGTGCCAGTCAGGAGTGACTCATGTCAGCAGCATGTGTCTCAATACAGTAATGGATATGGTATGGTGTAGAAGATGCACTGAAGTGCACAGATAAAATACTAACAAAACCAGTTTTTTTAGTGTGACAACTACTGTGGGACTGTTGGAGAGTGAGAGAAAGTGTTGTTTGTGTCCGTCCATCCTTTTTTAGACTGGCCAAGGACTGGGTGGCTGCAAACAAATTGCCCCTTTAAGGGATTAATACAGTTTTCTTGAATCCTGCCTTAATTTACCTTGAATTTTAAAATATTTTGACAAGTTGCAACCTTAAATTTCAATGTATTTTATTTGGACTTTGAGGTGTATTGGGATGTGATAGACCAACACAAAAAGTAAAGAGAGAAAATAAAATGATACATGGTTTAGGGGACTATTTATTCACAATAATCTGAAAAGTGTGGTGTGCATTTGTACTTGGCTCCCCCGAGTAAATATATGGTTAAAGAACCACCTTTTTTCCGTAAATACAGCTACAAGTCTTTGTAGGTGTGTCTCTATCAGCTTTAAACATCTACAGACTGAACATTCTGCCTATTCTTGTAAAGCAGCTCTATGTCAATCTGATTTGACAGAAATTGTATTTGAACATAAATTTCAGGTCTTGATACGCATCCTTAACTGTATTTAAGTCTGGACTTTGACTTGGTCATTTTAATATAAGTATTTGACCTGGTACTATGTGTGGTGTCTCTGTATGGAAAGGTGGTCCTCCCCAATCTAAAGTCTGAGTCTCAAACAAGTTTTCTTCCAGCATCAGACTGTATGCAGTTCCATTTATCTTCTTGTCAATCCTGACTAGCTTCCTTGTGCCTGTCAAAGCAAAGCTCCCGGGCATGATGCTGCCACCACTATTTTTCTAAGGGTGGTGGTGCATAATGTTTATGGCATTCTTTCAACACTGGTTTTGTTCTGTTATGCCACTCTTCCAGACTGGTGGAGTGTGCGAGAAATTTTTGACCTGTTGACAGACTGTCTGACCTGATTTATGGCTCTCTAGAGCTCTTCCAAAGTTATAATGGGCCTTTCAATCACTTCTCTAAATAATGTTCGCCTTGCTGTAAGATTAGTTGGACAGCCACATGATGGGAGCTTTGCATTTGTGCCATACTCTTTGAATTTTTGGATAAAAAAATCGAACAGTGCTACTTGAGCTGTGGAAAGTTTGGAAAGCTTTTTTATAACCTAACCCTGCTTTAAACTTCTCCACAACTTTCTGTCAGATCTGTCTGCTGTGTTCCTTGGTTTTCAGGATGATGTTTGTTAACTTATATCCTCTAACAAACCTCTGAGGATGTATATAGTATAAAAGGTGAGGCAAATCTGAAAAGATTTTTTATGGAATCAGTTATTATAACAAAATCATGTTATTTTAAAGGTTGTTTTTTTCACTCTCTCAAATAAGCATTTGAGGGTTGTTTGGGTGAAAACAAGACTGGTGTTTCCTTTAAAACGGCATTTAAAACTTAAAATATACCAACAAACATAAAAAATAAATTACCCTTTAATCATTGCAGTGTAGGCTCTCCTGAATGCAGACATTTTTAACCAAGCATTTCACCTCTTTGCAAATAGGCATGTACACATAAGGAGAGTATCTCTAAAATCATTAAGATCACAACAGCAACATGTTTCTCTTTCATCAAATATGAGGATGTGTAACATTCTTCTTTTTTACTGCAATTTACATACTATGAATAAATATTCTTATGTTGTTTAATCAAATGAATCCACCTGTTTACTTGAAACATCTTTGAATTATTTTTACAAAATGAGTGTAGCTTCATTTGGGATACTGGGGTGATTCAGTACAGTGGATAATACTGGTGATAA
The DNA here is from genome assembly GCA_036173005.1 of Crenichthys baileyi. Classification (NCBI taxonomy): domain Eukaryota; kingdom Metazoa; phylum Chordata; class Actinopteri; order Cyprinodontiformes; family Goodeidae; genus Crenichthys; species Crenichthys baileyi. The sequence continues at coordinate 92,699 of JAHHUM010000173.1, read as the reverse complement.
GATGGCATGCGAGATTTTTAGACTTTACATATTTAGGAAGGGCATGTTTGTAGTAACATAACCAAAGTGTGAGCAGAGGGTTGATGGATTTGTTAAAGGAGGATTTGAGAGCGCTCATCCTCTAGCGTCTAACAGTACAGTATTTGCCCTTATGAAAACCTGGGTGACAAAAGATGATCAGAACTAAAATGTTCTTCTTTCTGGATTAATTTATGAGGATCAGGCATTATTTGGCTTGATATGGTGTGCTTAATTCTAAAGGCACATTTACACAAGAGTAATAAATATTCAAAGTCATGAAACCCACGGGATGTTAAACAAACTGTGACTTCAAGCTAAATTTAACATGAATCCTAAACGTTAATAATTTCTCAGGCCAGAGTGAGCTCCTATCGAGAGTGGCCGCTGCTGAGCTGTTCCCTGAGCCCTCAGAGTAAACAGGTAATTAGACATGAAGAGGCCAGATTGCATCTGTTTTGACGGCACTGGAAATCCGACTGTATCTCGGAGTCTCTCAGGCTGTATAGGATCAGGCCCATCAGATAAAGGAGCTCATGGAAGGTTGAAGTTGGAGGTGAGCAGCATGGCTATTATTGTACTTGCCATTGTAATGCCTGTCATTTTGTAATACCTGCACCTCCACGGACTCAAAGGGACACGGTACATTGAATCCCAAACAGCACAGACTTACAAAAACATTATGTGATCTTTTTCATCCACATTCAATCTTCTGATTTGGGCAGTGACTCTAACACTGTCTGTGGAAAGCCTGCATTCACAGGATTTGCTAAGTAAACCAATGAGGACAAGTGTGTAAAAGTAGGTTAATTTTAATTATAGGTTATAGTTTTCACAGACTTTCACAGATAAAATTTACAAGGTGATTCACAACGACCGAGCATCAAATTAAAACACAATTAAAAAGAAAAAAACTAACAAATTTGAAATAAAATATGAAGAGAAATTTAAAAATGTTTTTGAAAAAGAGTCCAATTTGAAAGAGACTCGAGATTGGACTCTTTCATTAACCAGACTGAATTCACAGAAGTAGTAAAAGAGCTCAACGGTGGCAGGGCTTCAGGGGTGGATGACATCCGTCCTGAGTACCTCAAGTCTCTGGATGTTGTGGGGCTGTCATGGTTGACACGCCTCTTCAACATTGCGTGGCAGTTGGGGACAGTGCCTCTGGACTGACAGGCCGGGGTGGTGCTCCCCCTTCATAAGAAGGGTGACCGGAAGGTATGTTCCAACTACAGGGGGATCACACTCCTCAGCCTCCCTGGTAAGGCCTACGCCAGGGTATTGGAGAGGAGAGTCCGGCCGATAGTCGAACCTCAGGAGGAGCAGTGTGGTTTTCGTCCCGGCCGTGGAACATTGGACCAGCTCTACACCTTCTGCAGGGTACTCGACGGTTCATGGGAGTTTGCCCAACCGGTCCACTCGAGACCGGTCCACTCGAGGCCTTTTTAGGGGCCATCCGGTTTCTGTACAAGCAGAGCAGGAGTGTGGTCCGCATTGCCGGCACTAAGTCGGATCTGTTCCTGGTGCATGTTGGACACCGGCAGGGCTGCCCCTTGTCACCGGTCCTGTTCATAACTTTTATGGACAAAATTTGTAGGCGCAGCCAAGGGCCGGAGGGGGTCTGGTTTGGGGACCAGTGGATTTCGTGTCTTCTTTTTGCAGATGATGTGGTTCTGCTGGCCCCCTCTAGCCAAGACCTACAGCATGCACTGGGACAGTTCGCAGCCGAGTGTGAAGCGGCTGGGATGAAGATCAGTTCTTCCAAGTCTGAGGCCATGGTTCTCGACCAGAAAAGGGTGGTTTGTCCTCTTCAGGTTGGAGGGGAGCTCCTGCCTCAAGTGGAGGAGTTCAAGTATCTTGGGGTCTTGTTCACGAGTGAGCGGAGAATGGAGCAGTAGATCCACAGATGGATCGGTGCATCTGCCGCAGTAATGGGGATGCTGTGCTGGTCCTTTGTGGTGAAGAGAGAGCTGAGCTGAAAAGCGAAGCTCTTGATTTACCGGTCGGTCTATGTTTCTACCCTCACCTATGGCCATGAACTTTGGGTCATGACCGAAATAACAAGATCCCGGATACAAGCAGCTGAAATGAGCTTCCCCCATAGAGTGGCCGGGCACTCTCTTAGAGATAGGGTGAGGAGCTCGGCCATCCAAGAGGGGCTCAGAGTACAGCCGCTGGTCCTCCACAACGAGAGGAGCCAGTTGAGGTGGTTCAGGCATCTATACTGGATGCCTCCTGGACGCCTTCCTCGGGAGGTGTTCCAGGCACGTCCCACCAGGAGTAGGCCCAGGGGAAGGCCCAGGACACGCTGGAGGGACTATTTCTCTCAGCTGGCCTGGGAACGCCTTGTGCTCCCTCGGAGGAGCTGGAGGAGGTGTCTGGGGAGAGGGATGTCTGGGTGTCTCTACTGAGTCTGCTGCACCCGCGACCCGGTCCTGGATGAAGCAGAAGACGACGAGTAAGAGTACGAGTTTTTGAATAAGAATGTCTTTAGCTGCTTTTTAAAGCAAGACTCTTAAGACAACGTAAAAATAATGAACACTTGTTCCACAGTTGAGGCGCAATAGTCTGGAAACAGCAAACCCTGAGTTTTGGACCTGGATCTTGGGGCTACGAGTAGATTTTGGTTTGAGGACCTGAAGGCTCAAGTTGTATGGAGGAGCTTGACCATGCAGGTCCTGAAAGTTAGTCGGGATTTTAAAATTATTTCTCAAATGAACAGGAAACCAGTGTAGAAAAAATGCAATCTCACTTCAGAGTTTAGCACAAACTGAACTCAAACAAGTGTTTTTTTGTTGATACATGTCTACATAAAAGAAAATAATAGCATGAATAACTATCTCAAGTTCCTGCTTCATAATCAAACTTTTTACTTTGCAATTATTTCTCAAAAAACTACAGACAATTTATTTTTGAGTGACTTTCAAGTGATATTGGTTGGTCAAGGACAATATCTAAATCCCTTGAGTTTGGCTTGACAGCAAAATTCATAAGACCAAGCTGTTCCTGATCAGAGAAACCATGCCCTCTAGGAAGACAATCAGGCACACTAGTTTTTAGTTTTAAGTTTGTAATTTCTTTTAGGTAAAAGGTAATTCCGACAGTTGGAAGAACTCAGAATTATTGAAGGACCAGTAAAGCTGAATGTCATCTGCATAAGATTGATATATATGCCCCAGAGTCTTGGGGTACCCCACATTTTAGATCAGTAAAATCTGACATGATTCAGACACTTGAAGCTGCTGTTTGAAAGGTGAGATCTGAATTCCTCTAAAGCAATTCTTGAGATCCCCGCCTAATTATGAAGTATGTTGATTAACATATAATCTGCAGTGTCAAAGGCTGCTCAAAGGCCTAAAAGACAAGAAAAGCAAATTCCACAATGTATGCATCCCTCATAATGTCACTGGACACTTTAAGCAAAGCAGTTTTTGGCAGACTGGTTGGCAGACGCATTTTACAAAAAATCAGATTGGAATTTTAACAAAAATGTTATGTTGTTCCAGAAAGGACATCTGCTGGTCACCACTTTATACAATTATATTTGATTATTAATAATATTTGTGATTTTTCTGATCTGATTTAATGACGTACTGTAAGTTTTTAAAATAGTCCTGAATAGGATCAATCTTGACAACTAAAAGTTAGTTTTTCTTAAATAATGAGGCTAAAGGAATAAGGATAACACAATAACTGCTATTTCTATAGCCTGATGTGCTCTGAACATTGCAGTTTAGAACCACTGAAGTTCACTTCAAGGTGGTCAATGATGCTTTAAAAAACAAGCAGATCTTTCCTGCAGATGAGCAGAAAAGTAACCCTGACCACAAAGACAGTCTTTGTGTGTGCTCCAATATGCCGTGACTGTCTGACAAATTCGTTGGAGTTGATAAGGAAGTTTAAAGCTGCCTCCATCTTCCCATGGGAGCTCTCAAACAAAACTTCCTTGGATATTGTAACTGGATCCCTCACGTTGCTCACCCAGCAGAGTCGATGCCTTTCTTTTCCCATCAGCAGATACACCAAGGAGCATCTAACTCACCTGATGGCTGATCTTGATTGCGCTGCTGCAGGCATTGAGAGAAACATGCACTAGGACATTCAAACCATGAGAGAAAAGTAATTTTCCTGTGTTAACTTTCAGATAAGGTTATAAAGTGGTGAGACAGTTTACTGCAGATTGAAAAGATTAGAGAAAAGCATGACAAGGTGGAGGACGTGGACGAGAGGGGCATTCATTGTGTGCTTCAGATAAACAACCGACTCCTGGACGAGGGCGAAAGCTAAACACTTCAGGTTTATAGAATCAGTGTACGTGTCCATAGACACATTGCTGTAGAATAAAGCTTCACACTGTCTTCGTATCTATAAAAAAAAATAAAAGCATTGTTTTGCATTTTTCTCATGAAACAGCACTTTCATAAGATATTGTCATTATTTTTATAAAAATGAACAGTTTTGCAAATAACTGATGACCCAGCTTAAAAAAACAGCATGCTAACCTTAATGTAAAGAGGACCCTTTGATCCCTTGTGAGATTCATCTGTCATTGCCTGTTGTCATGCACAAAGTAACATAGTGTGTGAGGGAAACCTGGTCAGGGTGACAAGAACCCACAATAACACTAAAGGATCTACAGGGATTTCTGGGTAGTTATACAACTAGTTATGTAATTATTGTGTCCATTTGACAGCTGTCCCCTATATTCTCCACACGTCAAGGCTAATGATAGGAGAAGATTCCTATCTTCAAAATAAAACATATCCAATAGGTTTTTAAATGTAGTAATCTGAAGTAAAATGTGAAATGTTTTAGAGTCATAGAGTGAGTGTAACATTAATGGTAAATGTTATATTAATATATGTTATATGTTAATGTCCGAGGTCAAAAAGGCTGCCAGGAATGCTGTGAAAGTTGCCGGAAAAAAAGAATGTCATGCTGCAGACACCACATTCAGGCATCAGTTCCCTAAACATTGAATGATCTAGAAAAAAGTAAGGTTTTTAGTTGAATGTATATTTTACAACAAAGATTTCTATGTGGATTTGTCCAGTGAGGAGGAGGAAGTCAGGGGGGAATGTCTGAGAACAGTCACTTGGAGACCAGTCCCCTGCCCAGAGATTTGAAAGAACTCTATTAAGAGCCTCATCAACCTATAATTCACCATAGAGTGGATGACCAAGTATGACAAAAAATCTAAGTATTAGAAGCTGCAGTTTTTGCTGTGGTTTTAATCAGTATGTTAGTCTGATGCCCACACAGGCCTGTATCAGTACTCCCCTTTATCTACAACTAACAGGTTTGTCATCAGAACACTTTATACTGGCCAGCCATGAAGTAGTTCTGTAACACATGGTGAATGGAAACAGCTAAAAGTCTCACTTTGCTACACATATTTAGTCAGTGCTATGGTAATGTAGATTTCAAAACATTACTCTGAGGACCCTTTCTGTCATGTCACTCAAATTCTACATCTGTATCCTGTCACTTTCTCACAAAATGTTGTGTAACCTTCAAGCTAATGATACACCTGTTAAGAAGTTAAATATTGGGAATTTGATCATATGGTGGCTGTAGTTAAACAGTGTCTCATTCTTTTGGCTCGGACACAAAAAAAAAAAAAAACAGAGTCGCTGGTGCAGCTTGACCACAAGAGACTGTTGCTAAACTAAACCAAAAAAAAAGATGTTAAAAGATTTCTTTACAAAACTTTGAATGGGATGTAATTATATTATCAAGATTTGATGATTAATTTGGCACAAACAAATCATTTTAGGGTGTGAACTCCGTTCTCCTCGCTGTAATCTGTATTTTAATATCCTAATATGAAATGCCTTTATTTTTTTATAGTGGGTTAGAACGGGGTATCCCTTGGGAAAATTTAAAGCCAACAAGGGGGCATCAAGGGCCCAACCAAAAAATGCACAATTTAGTAAATAAAAAAAATCATTGAGAAAAAATATTGAATAGTTTTTTTAGCATAAAATTGGGAAAAGTAAATTTATTGTTATTTAAAGGGGTTTTAAAAAATAATTTTTTTTAAATAAATAAAAAAAACCAATTTTTAAGGAAAAAAAAAAAATTACCATTTCATTATCAAATATTTTTAAAAAGAAAAAAGGGGATTTTTAAAACGGTTTTTTTTATTTTTTATTTCATATTTCCTGCGTTGCGGGGAAAGTTTGATAAAATTTTTTGACCCCCTTTTTTGGAATATTTGTTAATACCCTTTTTTAATTAAAAAAAATTTTATTTAAGGATTCCCATTTTATTTTAAATTTTTGACTAATTTTTTATTTCTGGGCATTTTACACTACATTTTTGGTAAATCTGGTGCCCCATCAGATTGTTAAAACAAATTACACCTAATACTTTTCTGTACAGGATGCAGTAAGACAGGCTGCAAATAATAAACAAATATTGATTTTAAACAGGGAAGCATGAACACAAAATGGACTTAAAATTGGCTCTGTTTTAACAGAACTATCTATTTTTGTCATTTAAATATATGTAAGGAATATTTTTAGATATTAACTAATCAGCATTTCTATTGCATACTCAAATTTTAAGTCTTTCTTCAGAAATGTAGACACTCTAAAACTAGCTTTTTACTCAGCAATGACAACACATAAGATAAAAAAATCATGTTATGATTAAGAAATTTTGTATTATGGTTTGAGGCAGATGATCCAAATAGTGACAGGGCATAGTAGCTAATGTGTTTTGGCCTTTAAGTGTTACACAAGAAGCCTTGCATGGTACTTTACCTCCCTCTACAGGAGCTGCGCAGCTCCTACACAGCCCCAGTAGATTCAGATTCTTTATGTTATGTCCAGCTACACAGTCACGATTGAGTTAAACTTTCTTTTTTCTTCCGATATTACTGGTGTTTGTGTACAAGATAATGACAGTCCCAGATCAATAATCAGCTCAATGACTTTTCGTAGGAATTATATTTCATGGCATGCATGTTATTGATTCTGTGCAATTGAATCGTTCATTGGAAAGCTCGTGTTCAAAATAAGAGAAGTGGAGTCAATCAGTGCGATCATTCATTCTGTGAAACAAGTGTCGAACAGGTAGCTCTTATTTAAAGATGAAGGCTCTACATACTGGTTGTAGTGCAGTCCTCAGTATAAACTGAGTAAAAAGGGTCATTCCAGATATTGTTCAGAATAATGTAGCTTGTTAAAAAGTTGATTGGAGAGAGGAAAGCATATAAAGAATTGCTACAAATATGACAATAAATGCTTTAAAATGAAAACCAAAATCTAAGAGACCTGAAAATTACAATTTTAATGGAAATGGTCAACATGGCAAAGACTCATTCGATGATCAGCTCACTGGGATCACAGGTCTTAGGGTAACTGTGTGTGGTAACCAACAACCCCTCCACCTGCCACTCTCTGTGGGGGGCAGGCAGAATAGAATAGTCTTCATGCCTTAGTGTGTATGCAAATGAAAGTTATGAGAATTTTGGGCTTTGCTCACTTTTTAAACACACTACTTTTCTGAGTATGTCAATAATAATATAACTTCTATCATACTTAAAAACTGGAGATCACAAAACAAGAGCAAAATACAACTGTATAGATCTGTGAAAATTATTCTGGTAAATAGGCAAACTCCAAGAACATGCAGCACATCTTAAAATTAAGTCTATCAAAACAACTGCTGACTAAGAAAGGAAGGAAAACACAGACAACCAGCATTCCTCATCTCCATGTTTATTTCAGCTCCAGTGTTACAAACTGTAGCAGCATTGTCACAATCATGTTTTGTTTGCATTGTCAAATTTCCAAGCTTTCCAGATCCGGAGATGGTACTCAGCAAAAATCAGACCATCTGCCATTTCAATCCTACAAACATATTTACATCATGGAACTTCCCCCGCAAAAAATACAAAGCTTTCCTCTTGATAAAGCAAAGTGATCATTTTGAAAACATTTCTAATATGACTGTGAAGCTTGCTGAGAGTTCACAGATAAAAGAAATGGTTCATGCAGTTCAAATGTAAATACTAAGTAAATAACTATTTATGCCTGACAGCACTTTGATTTTCTTCTTCATTATAATGTAATTATGAGAAGATAAATGTATTGTCAGTGATCTGAGATGTGGTCTGATTTTATTACAACAAAAATACAATATTTGTTGCATTTATTATCTAGTTAACAAAATCTATTGCATTTCTGTGAAGTCATATTGCACCGAAAGCAACATGAGTAGGTTAACATACTCTAAACCAACTCAACCAGATAAGACCAGTAGCTAAAAACCAGGTAACAAAAAAATTGGATTTTCTGAGCCAAACTTCTGGAAACGTTTTTCCTAGTAATTTAACACTATATTGAGGTGAAACTGCAGAGATGGAATATGAGTTCACCGCAGGGAAGCTCCAACAGATAAAAAGCAGAATGCACAACGAAAGCAACACACATCTTTGGTTTGGTCATTTCTGCATGAACACACAAGTTGGAGCAATCCATGGAGTGTGTAAGACCACTGGAATCTGACAAATGTCTTCTGGAGACAGAAAACCCAATAATCAAAAACAGATAAATCTAAGTGATCTCTGGATTACAACATCTGGCTAAATATTCTAAATGCTGAATCAAAATATTTGACAATAGGCTGGAAAAAGCAGAGAGCACACAGGAAACGCGCAACTCCAACAGGATGGGAGAAAAATTAAACAATTTGATCTGACCAGGTTTTTACTGACCTCATGAAGACAGACATTGCTTTGTTTAAACAATTTCATTTTCATGCTTACATTTTGGGTCACAGAGTAACAAGCAGAACATAAAGGATATACGTTGGATGATTCATACAATCTAAAGCCTTAAGGGTTGCTATGACAAAACAGGTCACACAAAAGCTAAACACCACTGTCATCCTCCAAAATAACAGTCGGGTCTGATCCACCACTGGACGTGCTTAAAGAGGTTTCTCAGAGATAGTCAACTTCTATATATAAATATATGTCTTGAATTCGTATAAACAAGCTGCCAATGTTCTGCAACAGCTAAGGGTCTATTGTGCGTGACTCAGGAGCATTGTAGTATTATGCTTTTACAAGGAAAATACAGGTAAAGTCTCAATAAATTACAACATCTGAAAAAAAGTTAATTTATTTCAGTAACTTAATTCAAAAAGTGAAACTCATGGATCCTTAAAAGCAATATTTTCAAAACCTAATTCAGTTAATTTCAATTATTATGATTTTTGCTAATAAAAACCCAACATTCAGAAAATCAGAAAATTAGATTATTCCATAAGACTAAAAAATAAAAAGGATTTCAATGCAAAACTGATATTGTGACCTTGCTATGACCTATGGAACCATAAAGACCGCCGAGTTTATGGTTATCCTGCAGACAGCTGTGGACACCTTGCACAAAAAAAAAGAAAATCATTGCTAAAGATGTTTGCTATTCACAGAGTGCTCTATCCAATTATACCAATGTAAAATTAAGTGGAAGGAAAAACTGTGGTGGAGAAAGGTGCCCAAGCAACAAGGATAACTGCAGCCTTGAGAATATTGTGAAGCATAGTTAATTCATGAGTTCTGGAGGAGATTCACCAGATGTGGACTGCAGCTGGAGCAAACAGATCCAGATTTCCCAGCAGAACTTGGCATTTGCACACACCTGGCCACACCAACACCCAGAGCTAAAGGTGGCTATTCAAGCAACCTGGGCTTCTTTTAACATGTCAAAACAGCCCCTTTCGAATCACTTCCATGCAACACTGCAATGATGCAGTAATTCATAGGCAAGGAGCCCATATACTGTACAGTACATGGTCATACTTCCGAATAGGCTGACAGTTCTGTATTAAAAATCCATTTTATTGACCTTTGGTAATATTCTAATTTCCAGAGAAATTGAATTTGGGGTTTTAATTAGCTGTAAGCCATAAAGCATCACAATTAACAATTACATCCTTCCAATAAATCACTCTGTAAATAATCTAGTTTTAAATTTTGAAATACATTCCAGAAACAAATTCCCGTTTTGATGATATTTTGATTTACCGAGATGCACGTGTGAGTGGTCTGTTTTGGCCCACATACCTTGAAGCAGAACTGTGCGTGTTTTAATACATCTTGGAGCCAGAACAAAACAAATATTCCTATGTAAAAGAACAAGGCTGTGGAATAAAAAAACAAGGGTGGAGAAATGCTTGATATTCATTAGGCACTTGTATAACATCGCTGTCTCTTCCACAGAGCGCTGGAAATAAGGAATGTTGAAATAGGTTTTCATGAACACACAACAAAACAAACAGCACTGTGTTTTTCTCCACGTCCATAAACTTTAAGCTAGAGGAAGCTAACCAAATAAATAAAAAGTTCCAATATTTCAGAGAAATAAACAGCTTCAGACAACTTGATCATGTGCTCACCACATGGAAGCACCAGGAAACTGAGCTGGGGTTTACTTGGTAGTGGAGCAAAGAGGTGCAAGTAAAACATGACACTATTGGTCTATTTGAGAAAAATCCTTTTTGTTGCATAGAATGGTTGTGCGACCTTTCTCGTAGCTAAAACAACAAACACAAACCCAGGTAATGAGAGGACAATGGCAAGCGGCATTAAACGCCACCCCTCCACCTGGTGACTTGATGCCGTTTCCGCCGCACTGACTTACACAACCTTTGGGCTGGAGTGTTTCATCAGTCTAGGTAAGAACATACTACAGCTGCCCAGATGCCACCACTTGTTCCAGCTTCTGCTTCGTCAGGAAGTACTTGAAGAACTCATACACAGACCAGGCTATGGCAGTAGAGGGCATCTGGTATATAACCCGAGCCTGGATCCCTTTGAAGAAGGCTGCCAGACCTCCGACTCTGTACACTGTCCTGAAGGCGTTGGCCATTCCCGACAGGTGTCCGCTGATGTTCACAGAAGTCAGGGCTACGTTCTCCTGCGTGTTGAGCAGTGTTTTACAAACGTCCAGAGGAGTGGTTACCGCAGCCGAAACCGCCCCTGCCGCTGCCCCCGACACTATGTGGCTGCCCGGGTTGTAATGCCGGTGGGGGTTCAACTGCTCCTGCATCAGTTCGTAGGTGATGAAGTGGACCGCCTGGAAGGGGATGTTCATGGTCAGCTGAGTGCTGTAGCTGCGGTAGAAGGCTCCAACGCCTTCGGTGTGCGTCACTGTCCGAACACAGTCCCAAAGTCCTCGATATGGAGAGTTGTACATCTGCATCCTCTGCTTTACCACTGGAAGGAATCAAAGCAGGTTAGTATATCATAATATGTTTGTATTAGGCAGTAAAGCTGAGAAAATCCAATAATGTTGTGGGGTTCTTGTTACGGAAAATATACTCCATGTTCTTTCCCAAGATTTTAGGAGAGGGATTTCATGAGACAGACCTACACAAAGAAGTACATCACTGTGAGGTAAAAGTAGAATTCTAAATAGTTTTTAACATTTTCTACGAATAAAAAGGAGAAAAGTGTTGTTTGCATTTGAATTCAGGGCCCCTGAGGAAATAATTTGTAGAAACCACTTTTTGCTGCAGTTACAGCTGCAGGTCTGGAGTATGTCTCTGACATCTTTGCACATCTGGACATTTTGACTTTTCTCCTCTACAAAATAGCCCCAGCTCACTCAGAGTGGCCAGAGAACATTTGTGAAAATCTATTTTTATGTCTTGCCACAGAACTCCAATTGGATGTATACCTGAACTTTAGCTGGGCCACTCTAACACACAAATACACCCTGAACTTAACTATTCCATCGTTGCTCTGGCTGTATGTTCAGTGTTGTTACCCTGCTAGAAGGTGAAGCTCTGCCCCCATCTCAAGTGTTTGACAGCCTTTAACAGGTTTTCTTCCAAAGTCATTGTGAATTTCGCCCCATCCATCTTCCCCTCGACTCTTATCAGCTTCCCTGCTCCTGCACCCCGACCCACCCCCATGTTTCACTATGGGCAAAATATGTTCAGAGTGATGTGCAGTGGATTCTCTGCCACACTCTTTTGCATACAAGTCAAAAATTACAAATTTGGCATCACCTAACCAGAGCCCCTTCTCCCACGTGCTTGCCAGGTCTCATAGAAGCCAAACTTTAAATGGGACTTTTTATGCCCTACTTTAGGCCACTCTTCCATACAGAGCACTTATTTGTGAAGTGAACGACTGATAGTTGTCCTGTCAACAGATTCACCCACCAGAGCTGTTTAGTGTTTGCAGCTCTTCCAGAGTCACCATGGCGCTTCTGGTAGCGGATATGATTAATGCTGTTATTGAGATTAAACTACACACAGGTGAACTACTGGAGATAGTTGGCTGCACTGGATTTTATTTAGGAGTATCAGAGTCAAAGAGGGTACATACAAATGTCAGCAACACTTCAGATTTGTATTTGTAAAAAATAAATTATTTAAAGAAATAAATGCATCATGTTCCTTCCACTGTACAATTACCCATTACTTTGTGTTGCTCAATTACATACAATCCCATTAAAATATACTAAAGTTGGTGGTTGTAATGTAAAGATGTGGAAAAAGTTTTAGAAATACTTTTTAAAGTGCTGTAGATGAGGCTCACTGAAGGAGAACATGTGGTGTAATGTAGACCTAATGTGCCTGTTTGCTCTTTTTTAGAGCAACAATCGGAAACCAATTCCATTTCATTTCCTAAAGGTACAATAGTTCGTCAAATAACAGTATACCTCTGAAATCTACTATAAAAAGAGATAACGCTGATTTTTAGCTAGTTAAAGAGCCTTGTTTATTATTCTTTCATGGTCTTTTAACCACTTTACCCACAAACCCAAAACTGAACCACTTTTGTATTTGCGTAATTTTGTAATTTTCTTTGCATAATTAGGCTAAGGGGAAATAGAAGAGGTCCCCAATTTTGTTTCAGTTTTGCTAAGTTTCAGAGTTTCTACAACAAATGCATCCTTCTCAACATGTTTGTTTGAAATTTCTTAGTATATAAAAATGATGCACTTACTGACTGGTCTAAACTGAAACTGATCTACTTCTACATGTCTTGTTATTGCGATGATCCTGTAATAGATGTGAAAAAGCAATGAGATTGACGTTTTCTTACCTTCAGCTGGATTCATCAGGGCATCGTGCAGAACAGTGGCCACACTCCCTGCCACGCCTGTTGAAACATCAACCTTGTTGAGTCTCAAGTTTATAGTTATTTTAATAACAAAAAGTCCTCTAAATATGAGGCAGAAATGTATGTAAGCTTCAGATAACATAACAACCATTTCCACTTTATTAAATAAAAAACGGATTTAAAATGACAGATCCTAGATCAAATGCCTCACAGCTGGCACACATGACCTGGCTACTGTAAACTGTTTATTAATTATAATAACTGTATATTATAATAACTCTTCCAGGATGCCTTGCTTTGTCTACAGTGTGAGCAGCAGGTAAGACGTTTGGGAAGACTGTGTGAAGACGTGGACGCTCGTACCATTGGCGATGTGGCTGTTGCCTCCGCTCTGAATGATGTCACTCAGCGAGTGTTTCACGCGCTCGTAGCAGGCGAAGTAGAGTGCATGGGCGGGCCCTGCTCCCATCATGGTGATGTTGAGGCCCCTCAGTGGTCTGAAGATCCCCTCTGTCTTGATGATCCTTTTCAGGGCTTCGTACACACTCTTGTACTGTGCATTGGGGTCCGGCTGCAGGCTCTGCATCCGTGTCTATGAAATAAAATCCTTTAATATAAATTCCACTATAATAATCCTGTTTTCATTTCTTGAGGTCAGATTCTATCCTTGTTACAGTGTGCAGCTAATCACCTTGTTTTATTGCATTACCTTGTGGTTCTTAAAAGCTTAAAGAACCTGAATCAGGATTTTTTTGATAAAGTGTAGAACTCTCTGGTTCCTCTGACAGAACGTGACCTTGGCATTAGCGAGGTCACGTCTGAGCGACTCTCCCGGGCTGGTTCGGGAGGCTGTTGCAGCTCTTTGTTTAACTCCACCATGCCAAGATATCCGGACAGCACAAAGCATGTTTTTATTTGCAGGGAGATTTGGGACTGGCTCAGGGGATTGGCCAAGTTTGTCTTCGTCAGCATGTTCTACCGAGTTTCCTTCCTTTGGTTCGACAATAAAATATCAATTACATTTCCTGCGGACACCGATTTGGGAACATGGGCACACATCACCTCAATCAGAGTGATGGGAGGCACTCCTTTAGTTTCCCCAAATTGACTTTTCCTGTTTTCACAACCCAAAATATTTTTAAAACAGTGTAGCCATCTTTCAGTCAACTTGCTGGCAGTGCACAGCAACCATCTCGGAAGGGGTAGCACTGTGCTCCTCTATGCTCCATACAGCCTGATAAATTGAACATTTCAATTGAAAATCAGATTTTATCTTTCTGATTTTTTTCACTTATAGAATAATAAGGTCTGAAAACGGAAACCTTTTTTGTACTCAAAATTCTTTTTTATTCTTATCCAGATAAAATGAATAATCTGTGCATTTCCAGACTTTTCAAGATTCCACGAGAAACCTGTAATAAATATTTACTGAGTGATCATTACAGGATCTAAACAATGCTTTAAGTATGCATCAGCAGCTAGTTAAGGAAAGGGCCAGTTTAGGAATAAAAACAAACTTGGAATAAACCCAAAAATGTAGGGAGTAATTTTAAAAATAAACAGATCATCACGTGGTGTTTAGTCATTGTTTCAAAACTAAACAAACATTCAAAAACATCATTTACATTGCGTTCATTCATGATTTCAACATCTCTGTCACAATCAGCTGGAGCAACTAAACAAACACCAGCGTTGACATTTAACCGTAAAGGGGAACAGTCCCATCTAAAAACAACAGACTGTCTTTTCATTTCAACGTAGTCAGTTCGGATAATATGGCTGTTTACTAATCAATACCACAAATCAATCAGACACACCCTTTCCCTGCAGGAGGTCGATTCCTAATGTGCGCGACGCTGATAAGATACCCCTCCTAACATTAATACAGGCTACTCCCTGATTCCTTGAGCAGTTTCAGTTCCACTGGGAGACAAACTCAAATAAGACAGTGACAGTTAGCACTTAGAGAGGAACCAACACAAATAGAGGCACTAGAGAGGCATCGAGGTAAACCTATCTGAGGACTTATGTCACACATACAGTCGATACTTCCTCAAACAAACTTCTGAATTTATTGTATTGAAATAAATTGTACTTTGGTTTCTTAGTTTTCCAGTAATGCAGGAGGCAATGATGGAAACTATGATATTTCCTGTCATGAGTTTGGATCAGATGAAACTTAATTTAAGAGATTAAACAGATTGGGAACAGCGGCTGGGCTGTAGGTGCTTATGAAAACTTGGAAAGGAGGAAATTACACCAGTGGATCGGGTAATGAGGGCCTCTGGGCCAATGTGTAAATATGTCAATGAAAGAAAAGTAAAGCGGATGGATTTACTTTCTTTTCATCATGTTATATTACTGATTCTGTCCTGCACACATCAGCGTTACAGTAACATAGACCCAACCAAAACAACGCCACATTGTTGTAGAGCAACAATAGAGCACTGACTAAGCAGAAGAAAAACAGGGATTGCAGGAGCAAAGTTCACACCAACGGTTTGCAATTTACCTTTTTTTTTTTTTTTTTTTACACAATTTTTAACAAGCTTTAAACAATATAGTAATTTCATTACACTTTAAATGTACACTTTAATTACTAAACATTCACTCTCTCCGTAGATTACTGATTGAAAGTGCAACCAGGTTCATTCAGTCATTTAATACATACCTTTTTAGCCTCCATGTACTCCTGATTGGATCCTTACTAATTTGGTTTCACACAACTATTAAGTCACAATTGTTTTAATGAGCTTATGTACTTAAAACAAACAGAAAAATAACAAAAAAATAATTCTTTTTCATGATTTAAATTATGATGATTAAAATATGTATTTGTTCAAGAAGTATTTTTATGCTTTTTAATTGAACTTCTTACATTGTTTCATAATTCTTTTAGAGGTATTGTCTTAGTATTCACCTGAAATTACATTTTATGCTTTTAGCCCCTTTATTGTTCTTTTATTTGATTTAAAATGTATCACTTCTACTGTAGTTTGAGGATTATAGAGTTCCTGCATCTGTTCCTCTGAAACACCAACGTTTTGAGAAAGGGGAAAAATTAAAAATTACAGATAATCTGGTGAAGAAGATCAATATACATAGAGACAACATTGAAATGTTGGAGATGCACCAATCAGGGTTCTTCTGGCCGATACCAATTATCATTTTTCTTTGAAGCCTGTCCTGCCAAGTTCTCAGGCTGCAGGTTTTCTGATAGAGGTTGTAATTTTGAAGCGCATAAAAATTAATGAACCATGCCTATTTATGCATATAAGTTTTATTAAACACAAAAACAGCATCAAAGTACATGTTGGTTGACATGTTAATAGACCAAGAATGGTGGCAGAACTTCAACAACAGCCAACAGTACAAAACAATTGATTTTTAATATATTTGACTTACTGATCACCAATTAGAGTCGATCAAGGGAACGCTGGCCAATTTCGACCTGTGGCCGATTAATTGGTGCTTGGTTTCGGTCTTTTAAATATCCATTAACTAAAACAGAATTAGGAGTACTGATGCCTGAGATAATGAAATGATGCATTCGAATGTCTTGTGGTGTTTGATCAACATTCCCGCTCAACCAGTTTAGACTCAATTTGATAATAAAATAAATGTTTAAAGTCCTACATTTATAGAAGAGATAAATATGATTTAAACGCCTGCAGTTGATCTATAGATTTCTAAGAAAATGTATCTATTACAGAATGGTTAAATAACAGATTACCAAGTTAAATAATCTTAGGTGTACAATTTGACTATACGGTTTTAAAAATATAGCACAATCTTGTTTAATGTCAGCACCAAGTAATTACTTTTTACTGCCTAAATAATCGATTCCTGTCCACTGATGCTCTTCTAAGCTACACCAGCTTTGCTCGTGTTTGGGGAGTGTTTTAATACTACACTGAATCCCGTTGTAGCGTTACTTACTGTGTCTGTGAGCAACGATAATAGGGATGAACCTAATTCTCTAAGTGAAGTGATCACAAGAAGATTTAGATGGTTTGGTCCTCTAATCCTGCAATCTTTAGGTAAAGCTTACAGCCTAACAGAGATAAGATTACAGTTTATATTTTGGTCAATGCATCTAGTGGCTACAACTGTGCTCTTTATATTAAAGGAAAGTTAAAATGCCAGAGTCAGGTGCATAGTAATAAGGTATTATTTACCTTTAAATATTAAGAATCATATTTTGGGAAATGTTTTTCATTCAAAAGGACAGTTTGACATCTATCCTCACTGAACTAGAAATTGACCTTCACTTAGCCAACATAATGTCAGAAAAACATGGTTAACACAATTTAACTGTTTTTTGAGTAAAGTAATAAAGGTAAGCCTATTTGCACATCCCACCTTAAATTTAAATTTAAATTTAAAATGTGAGGTAGATTAGTTATAAACTTGGTGAAATTCCTCTTTCAATGTTATAGTGGCTTTGAGTAAGCTTGTTTGGTTAGCAAAGTTAGTCACTAGCAAAGCAAAAAGAGCAAAACTCCCTCAGTTGAAAGGAAACATTTTATTTTTACTCCGATTTATTTTTCTGACCCGTCCAACTAGTTCGTTCAGTCTATTCGAAGCGACAAGGCTGCTGTAATTGGATGAGCTAACACCGAGGCTAACTAAGGATGGGCAGTCCGAAGATTTCACAGCTAACGCCTGTTAGCACATCCTCTCCGAACTTAGCGTCTCTTTTCCGGCTCTTTAGTGCTAGCGCCGTAGGGGGAGAACAGAAACAACCGAGCAGCCTCTGAGACGGCGTTACCTTGACAGAGTCCACGGGGTACATAACCGTGTGCTCCAGTATGCCTGCCACGGCTCCTGCTGTCATGTGCGTCGTAACGGAGACATGAGGCGGCAAGCTCTCGTAGTCCCCGTCGCTGTTATCATTAAAAGGCTCCCCGTCTTCGCCCTGGATCTGCGACATCTCCAGCCTTGCCACCGCACGATCAGAGCTTAACTCCATGCGTGGGGAGCTCTCACAACAGGCGGCCTTCCGTAGAAGTGAACGATCGGAGAAGTGTCGGCGGCATGGATAACCACAACATCACCACTACTTACCGGACTTCCAGCGGCGCTCGTAGGACTTTGCCAGTGAGGCGTGGCTTACAGTGATATGCACCAATCAAATCCAACATCGGGATGTAATAGGCGGGCTCTTTGTCTGAGCGTCCAATGAAAAGTTTCCGTGTTGAATTCCTGTCACACTTCACAGCCCCCCTGATGAAACAACTTGTGCTTCCCTAAGTTTTTGAATGAGTTTGACAAAAGTACGATTATCGCAAAGTCCTGCTAGAGGAGATAAGAAGGTGTGGTCTCACTATCGGATAGCATGTGTTCATTAACACCATGGAGACTTATTTTCTATAAAATGCCTTATCTACAACGGGTGGTTTCTTCTGACAAACCACGGTTAACTGAAATCTACAGATAGACTACTTAAGATGAGTCGGAAAACTGACAACAAAACTCAAAAATATGAAGAACATATACTTTTTATTGTCCGAAAAAGCAATGCACACCATTCCTGCAGCTGGATATTGGTTTTGCACAAACGCATTGTTGTTACAGTCAAGACAGTTAAATTTATATCATCTCATTTACTTTTCAAATAATTCAAATAAGCTACAAAGCTAGAAATAACTAACTAATGCCATTTAACAAAGTTTACTCAGTGAGAATTAGGGTGGGTTTAAATAGAGTGCTTTGAAAACTTTTTTCCTGTTTTTTGCTTTATCATTGTTTTTTTTGTTGCTTTTTTTTATTGTGATTTAACTTATTAAGATAGAAAAGTTTTTCAAACCAACCTGGCCTCATATAAACCAGTAATTGCCTCCTAAACCATTAAGAGGCAGCTCTGCTACTAATGGTGTTTGCAACATCTGACAATGTGTCTGACAAGGAATCCGTGGTGGAATTTTGACCCATTCTTCTTTGCAGAACAAGGCACATTGAAGGGTTTGAGACCACGAACGTCTCATTTAGGCTCATGCCACAGCATCTCAATCATATTTAGGTTAAGATTTTTACTAGTCTACTCATTCTTACTCATTCTACGTCAGTTTTTTTTTTTTGTTACAGCAAGGTGTCCAGGTCCTGAGCACCAAAAGCCTGAAGCCCTCAAAGAATGACCATCATGTTTAACTGTCAACATGATTTCATTGTCATTTTTTAAAATGCGAAGATAGCGCTATGCTAGATCTAAGAGAACATCCACCTTCCAAAAACCTTTTCCTTGTCAGTTCTCAAAATATGTTTCGTAAAGGTCTTGGGGATCCTCAATGTAATTTGCAAACTAAGACGCCAGTGCTTCTTTTTTTCCTGTTCTTAAATTTCTTTTAAGAGCGGGACATTAATTGCTTTATGAGATCTTTTAACCTACTTCATGTTGTCAGATAGGCTCTTCTTATGTGCTTTCTTTATTGGGAGGGGGAAGTTTTGCTCTGCTATCATAATTCACTTGATGATGAGAAACATTTAATGGTAACACTAAACAGACAAATTGCCAGTTAATCCATAAAATGTAAAACACAAGAAATCTGCAGATCGCAAATAGTTTTACACATGCAGCACTATAGAATGAGGGGCATTATGAATGCTAAAATGCAAAGAGTGCAGAAAAATTAAGAGGACTTGTGCTTTTGCTTCCAGGATGGTACCCAACTTGAAACTTATTTTGTTTAGAGTATAAAAAAATTAAAAGTAGGTCACAACTCTCTCTTTGTGGGCTCTTCCCACAAAGCACACTGCAGAGTCACTAGGCATGTTGAGAAAGCATATTTGCATAAATACAGGGGTTGGACAATGAAACTGAAACACCTGTCATTTTAGTGAGGGAGGTTTCATGGCTAAATTGGACCAGCCTGGTAGCCAGTCTTCATTGATTGCACATTGCACCAGTAAGAGCGGAGTGTGAAGGTTCAATTAGCAGGGTAAGACCACAGTTTTGCTCATAATATTGAAATGCACACAACATTATGGGTGACATACCAGAGTTCAAAAGAGGACAAATTGTTGGTGCACGTCTTGCTGGCGCATCTGTGACCAAGACAGCAAGTCCTTGTGATGTATCAAGAGCCACGGTATCCAGGGTAATGTCAGCATACCACCAAGAAGGACCAACCACATCCAACAGGATTAACTGTGGACGCAAGAGGAAGGTGTCTGAAAGGGATGTTCGGGTGCTAACCTGGATTGTATCCAAAAAACATAAAACCACGGCTGCCCAAATCACGGCAAAATTAAATGTGCACCTCAACTCTCCTGTTTCCACCAGAACTGTCCGTCGGGAGCTCCACAAGGTCAATATACACGGCCGGGCTGCTATAGCCAAACCTTTGGTCACTCATGCCAATGCCAAACGTCGGTTTCAATGGTGCAAGGAGCGCAAATCTTGGGCTGTGGACAATGTGAAACATGTATTGTTCTCTGATGAGTCGACCTTTACTGTTTTCCTCACATCCAGGAGAGTTACGGTGTGGAGAAGCCCCAAAGAAGCGTACCACCCAGACTGTTGCATGCGCAGAGTCAAGCATGGGGGTGGATCAGTGATGGTTTGGGCTGCCATATCATGGCATTCCCTTGGTCCAATACTTGTGCTAGATGGGCGCGTCACTGCCAAGGACTACCGAACCATTCTTGAGGACCATGTGCATCCAATGGTTCAAACATTGTATCCTGAAGGCGGTGCCATGTATCAGGATGACAATGCACCAATACACACAGCAAGACTGGTGAAAGATTGGTTTGATGAACATGAAAGTGAAGTTGAACATCTCCCATGGCCTCCACAGTCACCAGATCTAAATATTATTGAGCCACTTTGGGGTGTTTTGGAGGAGCGAGTCAGGAAACGTTTTCCTCCACCAGTATCACGTAGTGACCTGGCCAATATCCTGCAAGAAGAATGGCTTAAAATCCCTCTGACCACTGTGAAGGACTTGTATATGTCATTCCCAAGACGAATTGACGCTGTATTGGCCGCAACAGGAGGCCCTACACCATACTAATAAATTATTGTGGTCGAAAACCAGGTGTTTCAGTTTCATAGTCCAACCCCTGTATATCTGAAAGCCGGTTGTTTCAGTGTGGTTTAAGAGAACACAAACCATGACACCACAACCACAGTGTATGTGAACTAAAAGAGTTTGAGCCTGGAGTTTTTTTTTTTACAATTTATCAAAGGCACATTTGTGTCATTATGGTAAAATAAAAAGAGCCAGGCCTTCTGTATCGTCATGGGCTGAAATGCCACTCAGCAATTAAGAAGCCATTTTTCCCAAAAGCAACATATAAACAGACTGTTTTTACTTCACAAATGAACTTGGGGACAAATATCTTCATTTTTGGAGACATATCCTTTGGTCTGATAAAGCCGCCACAGCAGTTCTGTCACGAAGAACAGACCTATTACCGTGTGAAAGGATAAAACAAAAGATCTGACCAAAGCCAGACCGTTTAAAAGGCAGTTCTACCAATTACTAAT
Organism: Crenichthys baileyi; assembly: GCA_036173005.1. NCBI lineage: Eukaryota > Metazoa > Chordata > Actinopteri > Cyprinodontiformes > Goodeidae > Crenichthys > Crenichthys baileyi. Next base: position 71,097 of record JAHHUM010000173.1, on the reverse strand, counting down.
GAAACATATGTAGACTTCTCAATATCAAAAAACTATCTCAATCATTCTTGCGTTTAACAAATAAGAATTTTGGCAATCCTAACTGACCTAAAACATTAAAGGACAATAGTCTGATTTAATGTCAGACGAGGAAAAAAGGTTATATGCAAACACCTGCTTTTAACGGTACGTACACATCCTAATTAGCCCGATTTTCTTCTCATGAAATAAGCAGACAAGAATCTCATAAAACCTTTATTCCTGTATTGTAGTGTCACAGACAGTTATTTCACACTCATCTGTGGAAACAATTTAATAGACCATTTTTATTTAAATAACAGAACACATGCTCTGTTTTACAATTTCCTCACAGTAGAGATATATTGGCTTCTGAAAATGAAGCCCCAATTAAATACAACTAACAATACCCAACAGAGTCAAGCAATAGTTTCAGTAGGGGGACTGATTCTCTCGTTAAGGGGGCAGACGGGTTTTCAAGAATTTCCCCAGCAGTGACAAGACATTTATTGCACTATTACAGCTGTTAAAGGCTTCATATTTCCCAACATAAATATGCAGGAAAGGTTACGGATAAATACACCCAACTAATTGCTTCATCTTGGCCATGCAGTTTGACTGCAGTGAAAAGTGCTTCCAATGTCGTGGAGAGGTTTCTGTAGAAAGTGCTTTTTCTACTTAACTATGAGAAAGAATAAAAAATAAGGTAAAACAAAATTAAATAAAAGCACAAAAATGCACATAAAAAGGCAAAAACGCAAACAAATGTAATGTCTCTATGATATATTTGTCCAGTGTGGTCTAACTATTAGGGTGTGAGTTAACTAGAAAGCTGTGTGATTTTGTGTTTGTCACTATAAAAAATAAAATAAAAAAAAGTAAGACACCTGAAGGCAAAATAACATTAACAGCAATAGTATGCTTCTCACATCCTAGGACCTATGAAAATGTTTCAAAGGTCTATAAAATGAGTCTAAAGTGAAGTCTAACTTTGTAAAGTTAGAGTGAAGTCTAACTTGGGAAACTCATAAACCTGTTTGTGCTTCCCAAGGTTTAGAGATCGATTGGGAGAGAGGGTGAGCCGAGGCCCTCTTCCAACCACGGCACAGAGGAGGGAGTGTAGCGCTGCGCCACACGCCGATGGATGCGCCGAAGCCTCAGTAAGTACAGTATAATGGAGAGCAACACGATAAAGAAACACATCAGGAACAAGTAGTGGTTGTTGACGAAGGAGAAGCTGTGTCGCCAGTGAGAGTGTGCTCCTTTCAGACTGTCCTGTGGGATGTCCCTGGAAGAAAAAACAAAAATGCCACTACCAGGTAAATTTGGACCAAGAATATTCTGTGTGGACGTCAAAAACATGTCTTTACAGGCCGTTTACTCTGTCCTGTTTACTCTGTCCCAGTTTTTCTTCAGATTTCTAGAGTCATTATCCAAACAACTTGTCATCTCCTATTCCAACTGAGCTGAATCTTATTTCCAAGCATCAACAAAGCCTATATTTGTCTTCATTTCTTCTTAAATTTATCCCTGTTGTCAGCCAAGCATTTATCTTCTCACGTGTGTAAGGTAAGAACCGTTATTACAGGCAGCTCTGTGGATTAACTGGCAATTTGTTTAGATTTGGTGAAAAACTGGCTCATCCAGACTGGATTTCAGGAGATAAAAATTACGTCAGCGAGATAAGCATCAAAAGTAAGAGTGGGGCAAATGTAAGAGACATTCTATCTTACCTCAAAGGGAGAAACCGTGTTCTATAAAGAATAGCTCCCAGAGTCCACTGGACCTCCTTATCATAGACCAGTAAGGCTGTCTTCAGGTTTTTGTACTTGGTTGGGAAGGAGAAACCTGTGTGCAAAACTTCATACATCCATGCGGATTTAAAACACTGGTACCTGCAGATATTAGAATAAAACCAACCGTGAGCCTGTTTTTATGACTGGCAGGTAAGTGGGCATCAGTAACCATCTGATAAATCTGTGTTTGACTTACTTGAGCCGGTGAAAATCTGCATGCGAGGCATAAAGACCGGAGTCAAAGCGTTCCTTCAGTGTCTTCCACTGGGTGGCGCAGTAGCCCTGTAAATGGTAAAGCACAACTGGGTTAATAAGGTAAAGATGAATATTGAACAATAGGACATAGAGGAGCATTAAATCAATCCCTTTTCATACCTAATTTATCTATTAATTTAATTATAAGACATGAATAACTGTTCCAACGTAAATGTACCTATAGACCTATTTCTCTACCAGGATTAAAGCTACAGCCTTTAAAAGACATGAGCATAAAAGACGCAACCTTTTGTGATTTTTAGAGACTATAACTACATTTTCCCACAGTGTTTACCTTGGCAGACTGGGCATATTTAGAAGCATTGTAATCCCCACCAATACGCAGCACGTCCTCCATGCAGTAGTAGAACTCTGAAAAGCCATAAAACTGGCTGTTGCTGTAGTCAATCGCTGGCTGGAAGATGCCGCTGAGGGAGGTTTGGGATTCATTGGTTCTGTTGAGGAACGGCTGGAGAATCTGTCTGCACTCATCGAAGTCTCCCGTCCCCCGAAGGTGGAGCCTCTGTGTAGACGGTCCGATCTCATCCTGCAGGTCTGTGGGAAGACAAGGGTCCAGCAGGGGAGACTCTGCTGTCTCACCAACATGCTCACCTAATAGCCTGGAATGGTCAATAAAACAAGGTGTTACTCCTACTAATACTTGCAGGTCTAAACACCAAATACTCAAAAACCTTCGCCGCAGCTGAAAGCTGATAAAACAACAAGCTCTCACTTGTTTTGAGCAGCAGTGTTTCTGATGAGGCTCTCCTCGTATCTTTGGCGCGCAGCGTTTCCTCCGAAACCCAGAAAGGTGGACACGTAAACGCGATAAACGTGATCAGTGACGTGTGCATCACATCCCAAGTTGAATTCTGCAAGTAAGTTTTTGGCCACTTCCTCCTGTGGAAGACACACAAGTGAGCATAAGATATCATACCGTTTAAATGTTTCCGCAATTCGATGTTTTACAACCATGAACTGCAAGATTTCTATGGGATGTAATGTTATAAACCAACACGAAGTAGTGCATTTTACTGCACCTCCTTTTTTCAAAGTTTCTGAGACATGCCCGTCCACCCAAACCAGGGGTCTGCAACCTGTGGCTTCGGAGCCGCAGGTGGCTCTTTGGACTTTCAACAACTTTGGTTAGAAATGATAAAGAACCAACTAATATACACCATAAATTATAAAACAAGGTTTTAGAAGTTATTCAGGTTTTTTTTTTTGAATAACTGCACTGAATTCCCACAACAGAATGATAATAAAAGTACCAGTAACATTTTTTGATCTAGTTTTCCATGTCATTTTCCACAATTATCAATGTGCCTTAGAAAAAAAATCTATCCTGCCTCTTTTTGCAAAAGTTTGATGTTTTTTCTTTATTTAAACCCCAGACATAGAAATAAAACAGATATTTGGAAAATGGCAACAAATATCCTTTAAAATTCAAAGTTGTCTTTTTCAAACAGGTCATGTAACATCTGTGGCTCTAAACAAGTTTTATTTCGCTGGACTGAGGGCAAAAATGGCTCTTTGGATTATAAAGACCCCTGACCTAAACTGACAGGCCAGGGAAGGAGAGCATTGATCAGAGAAACAGCTAAGAGGATCATGGTAACTCTGGAGGAGCCGCATAGATTCAATTCAAATTCAAAAATATTGTATTAACCGCAAAGGGAAATTTAATGTTGTTACAGTTCTATTAGCGCACTACAAATTCGGCCTTTATAGACTGACAAAAAAACATGGCTAAACGAAAAGCGTAAGATGCCCCATTTGCAGGTTGTCATAAGCCATGTAGGGGACACATCAAAACATGTGGAAGAACGTTCTCTTGTAAGATGAGACCAACGCTGACATTTTTGGCTTACAAGCAAAACACTGTGTTGCCTCGTACTAACACCGCATATCAATCTGAACACACCACCCCCACTGAGAAACAGGGTGATGGGCGATCATGCTGTGGGGATACTTCTCTTCAGCAAGGACAGCAAAGCAGGTCAGAGCTGACGGATGGATAAGGCGGGGGGGGGTGATTGGTCATGGAACAACCTTACAGTATGCTTTCAACAGTGATGGATGGGGAGGCAGATCATCTCCACGGGAGGAAATGGTTCATAGCGGTTTTACCAAGGAATGACAATAATAGGAAGGAGGGAGAAAAACAAAGCATAAGCCGACAAAGACAAACCAAGAGCAGAATAGGTTGTGGATAATAACCTGTTGTGGAGAGGCAAAGCTTACAGTTTTGGGCACTTCATATGCAATCTGTGTGGAGACACCACCCATATCCAGGACACCAGCTGTCCTTTTCCTCATCAGCGCTTCGTGCTGATCGCTGCCTGGAACGTGTACCTCCACCACATCTTCTCCATCTGGGAAAACAGACAGTGGAGAGACATGATGTCAGACTGTAAAGCTGTGTTATTCAGATCAATTCAAATATACTTTATTCATCCCAAAGGGAAATGAAATGTTGTTGTAGCTCATATTATGCAGGTTTCTTCAAAGAGCCGCTGCAGATGCTGATGGCTGTGGGCAGGAAGGATCTCCTGTAGCAGTCTGTCTTACAGCAGATCTGAAGAAGCTTCTGACTGGAGACACTCTGTTGTTGTTGGACAGTCTCATGAAGAGGATGCTCAGGGTTCTCCATAACGTTCTTCATTTTATGAAGAATCCTTCTTTGATCTCCAGAGGTTCCAGAGGAGTCCCCAGAACAGAACCAGCCTTCTTTATTAGCTTGTTGAGGTTTTTCAAGTGCCTGGCTCTGATGCTGCTACCCCAGCAGATGATTGGAGAAGAGATCACACTCTCCACAACAGACTTATAGAAGATATGCAGCATCTGGCTGCAAACACTGAAGGTCCTAAGCTTCCTCAACAACTACAGTCTGCTCTGTCCCTTCTTGTAGACGGCTTCACAGTTGCATCTCCACTCTAGTCTGTTGTCCAGGTGAACACTGAGGTATTTATACTCCTCCACCACCTCCACTTCTTCTCCCATGACGGAAATAGTGTTTGACCTATTCCTGTTTCTCTTAAAATCTACAATCATCTGCTTTGTTTTATTCACATTTAAGACTGTATTTCCGATACTCTGGCTGGGTCCTTGGAAGGGCTTGGAGTTTAACCAACTTGTTTCCCAACGATCTCACATTGCCCATCATAATGGAAGGAAGAGTTCGACTTCTTCCTTCTCTCTCTTCTCTTTGATCCTGCTCTGCATCCACGGCGTTTCCTTTTCAACTAATCGGGGAATTTGGGGTTGTAGTTCAAGTATTATTATTATTAGTATTGAGGTTTTGAGATATTAATCAGCTGCTCCCTTGTTGCTATGGCTATGCAACGTAATAAATGCCCAAAAGTACAAATGTATCAGAAAAAATCTTTCCAGCTGCACAGCATTCAATACCGGAGAGGATAATCATCCAAACAAAATACATTTTTATCCACAACAAGAGGAATTAGAATTCTTAAAAACAGAATATATCAGAATCAAAGTAACAGAGCTACTCCAACATGCTGCCACCTTGAGTGGCGCAACTCTAGCCCAATAGGGAAATAATGGGCTCAGGAAACCGTCTTATTCCTTCAAACCAAGGTAGTTCATTTTGAAACGGTACACTTCAGTAAGTCCTCACCATTGTGTGGATGGTTAAACCTTCCAAGGACAAAGTTTATTCCAATCCATGCATAGACACCTAAAACACAAAACAACAAATGTAATAAATGTTATCATTATTGGGTTATTGGACAAATGTTTGTGTATATTTAAAGCTGTACTGATGTTAAAATAAAATATAGCTCTAGAATTCCTAAACTTACCTTCTTGTTTTCCAGAAATCACCTCCACATGGGAATCCGAGAAGAGGAAGTTGAAGTGAACTGGGATATCTGTGCGCAGATCTTCAAGAATGGCTTCTTGTTGACTGAGATAAAACACAAAAACATAAAAAAATAAAAAATCATTATCTTTCCTTTTTTGCTGTCACATCATGATTTCCAGTAATCCCATTTTTACCTTTCTGGTAGGATTCTCATCCCAGCTGTGCACAGGATGTACAGGGGTGTTTCCTGGTGCTTATGTTTGGGAATGTGTTGAGCTGCAAAGCTTAGAAGTGGATCTATGTAGTCGCTGGCCTTCTCGGGTGTTTTAGCCAATTCAGCAATACCTTAAGTAAAAATACATTAAGAAGAAAAATATTTTTTACTCCAAGTATATATATAAAAAAAAAAAAAACAACAGTCACTTGTTTTATGCTATGAAGCTGCATTTTGTACAGTACTTTCTTAAAGTAAGTGGTGATATATTTATGGTTTCTCCTTTAAGAAGTTGATCCAGAAGCTTCTTACCAGGCTTGATCTTCATGACCACTGGTTTGCGGTGTTGATCTCGCATTTGCCGTATGTCCAGCAGTTCACGGGGATTACCGTTGTGCCGGGGCCAACAGTACACAAATAACCTGGAGCCACTGCTGCCACAGTCCACCACCAGGCCGTAGTTCAGGTTGGGATTGCTTGTATCTGTTGCATCCAAGTCAGTAACTCTAGCCAGGTGCCTTTTGAGTGAGAAATATTTAAGATTAACTTAATAGCAGCTGTAGGAGATTCACACGAGAGTAACCAGCTGTACCTGTGGAAAGGGTTTTCTTCTCCAATCCAGCTGGTGCGTGTCTTTACGGCTACAAGGAGCAGGTAGAGCAGTCCTATGAGGCAGGGCACCAGGCCGATGAAGAGCAGCTGTCTGAGGGAAGGAGTCAGAAGCCGAGGAAGAACCTGAGATGGCAGGCTGAAGTGCCATGATGCTGGGAAAAGGCATGAAAAGCCGATTCTGTCCACAAATAAAAACACAAGAACCTTAACACTATTACAGATGTAGTTTCTTGCAACTGTATTCATGTCCATTGAGCTTTTCAACATTATGTGGCTTTGTAACCAGAGAATTCAGTGTATTTTATTGGGATTTTAAGCAAAAAACCAACACATTGTAATGTATAATTGAGAAAATGCGTAAAGCATGGATTTTATGTCTTTACATAAAATAGTCTTAGGCGACGAAAATCAGGGGGTGTAAGTCAGTATGTAGCTTTTTAGTAAAAAAAAATAGACAACAATCTTTCAAATATACCTTCCCATGGTGCAGATTTTCCTCTTGATTTATTCATCAGTCTTCTCAGGGAAGCAGACTTCGCTGCTCCATGATCCCTGGTTCACCCATCATGATGACCTTCAAGGAGGTGCAGTAAAAACTTAAAATCCTTCACCAACAACTGGACAGAGCGTTCAGCTGTGGAAAGGCCCACTGGCACATTGAACTGCTCTGACTCTACTCAGCCTTTTCTCGATTTAGAGCCATAAATCGGCGTAAATGTATACTTTTGAGCTGCTGAAGAAAATACAAACTCGTAATGGAAAGGGGAGTGAAAGCAACACATTTAAATTTGAAGAAAGCAACGGTTAATGTCAGATAACGCAGACGTTTTAATTTCTGTGCAGAGTAAGTATCGTAGGTTACAGTAAAAGAAGCAACACCATGGAGAAGGGCCGATATTTGTCAAATAAACTGACCGTAACTTTAACGGCAATGATTTTATATGTTAGTAGATCATGTTAGATGTATAGATACTCACGAAGAAAAACGGTTTTTCCAGGAAACATTATCCAGATGCTCCCCACTGGCTAACTTACATTAAATGACTGGTGCTGCTCTGTCTTGTGACGTGTAACGTGTACAAGGTGCGTTTGGTTTTAACGTCCGCGTGTACCGACGTTCGAGCGGGCGCAAATTAGAAATAAACTGTCTGGATATGAAACAGCCTATAGGAAGTTTATGGCTCAAAACAAAGGCAGTGCATAATTATTTTACAAACCTACTACCACTATATATATTTTTTTGATTTTGCCCCCCGCGGTCTCTAGTTGAGATGTGTTTCGCTACCAGGTCCGTCACATTCAAGCGAAAAAGAAGCGCACGTTCGAAGGGCGCTCGTGTCGAACAGGAAATACAGAAACCGTGCAGGTACAAACAGTTCCAGCGATTTTTTATGAAGTTTAAAAACAGATGAGAAAATCCCTACTACTGTTGTTCAGTTGTATGCCTCCAGAAACTTTAAACGTACTTTAAAAATATATACATATTTTCATAATGTAATGGATTTATTGAAATTGTGATAGATTCAAATAACTCTGTCTTAGTTGACATTTCAATTTTGGGCACTTTTATCTAGATTATTGAGGTATTTCATTTTCCATGGACCTTTGCTAACTATTTTTCTGGGAAAAATTAAACAGAGAATATTTTTTATACCTTTGTCCTTGTGCCTTGTCCCTGACACATGGGTTTACATATCTAACATTAAATTCACTAGAGGAATTAACTGATACACAAAGTTGGAATGCAAACTATTTGTTCAAATAAAGTATAGTAAATTAGTTATGTAGGGAAGAGAATAGTAGTAAGACTAAATGCAAAAGCTTTAATATGGATATACCCTTCTTACAAAAAGTAAATGATATCCAGCTTTCAGGTGAAATTTCAGGATGAAACAAAAATGCACTACAACCTTTGCAGATGAACCCAATGTAACCTCTAAACTTTTAAATGCACATGTCCAACTGTTCAATGTTTCAGTAGTTTTTGCTCAACTTGCTGTTCTCTAACAAGGAGCTTAACTACAACATATACAACAGGTGTTGTAAGACCAAGACAACACCTAACAACTGATCAGAAGTTCATTGCAAGATTTCAAATAGGATGTTCTCAGACGGAAGTGGCCACCTAGTTTAGAGGGTCACAGATTTGCAGGTTGCAACAGAAATAAAGAGAGTGGAAAGGCATAGAAGTGGATGTCCTCTGGCCACATCCCACACTGATGACCGCTCTACAGTGAACTGTGCCCTGGAGAACCCGATGATGAATGGCACTCAACTCCAGGCACATTTAAGGTAAGTGAGAGGTACCCAAGTGTTCGACCATTTGAAACTGTTTACAGCAGCATGGTCTGTGTCCGAGACGACTTGCAAGGGTACCTGACCCCTCCACCAAGCACAGGCATCATCGTCTTGAATGGGCCAGGGAGCATTTATGCTGGACGAGGGACCAGTGGACGTCAGCGCTGTTCTCTGATGAAAGTCGAAGCACGTTAAGCCGAAATGATGGCTGCCAACAATGTTGGAGACATCAAGGAGAATGCTATGCACCAGCCACTGTTGTCACCAGATGAGCTTTTGGTGGTGGTGGTGTTAGTGTGAGATAGGCAGTGTAGTCAATACAGAACTGCCCTACACTTTGTGAATGTTACAGGGACAAGCCCACAATACCTGAATAACATCAATAATCCCGTCACTGTGCCCCTGCATGAACAACAGAGGCCTGATTTAAGGTTTTTTTACTCGAATGGAGAGGCCTGAACTTTCTCCAGACTTGTTGGAAGTCCTTTGGGGTCAAAATGTCTGTCATGAAAAACAGGTACTAAAGCAATTGGAATGCCATTAGTGAGAGTAAAGTGGACTGTAACTTGTAAATGTAGTGTTATTTCACTGTACTTCAAAGCTACTGAGGTTTCATACACATTGATTTGAATACAATATCGAACTCTGACCCCATGCCAACAAATGTCTATTCTTAAATGTCTTGGATCAGTATCGGGGACAAAAAAAAAAACATGACTGGGATATTTCTTAACAACACATTGACATGTTGAAATCAGGTTTTAACTTGGATGTTTAAATTAGATGTAATTAAATTAGTCTTATATGGCAAATGTTTTCAGTTGTGATTTCCTTCTCCAAAAGTCTTTAGACAAAACAATGTTAGATTGGAGATTTCAGTCTATGGTATCTCATTTATTCCAACGAAAATATTACTAAACAAAGAGTACAAATTTGTCTGAATAGTTTTTACAGTCAAATAACTGATTAAAATCAGAAATGAGTCATCGTTGCGTTCACTCCAATGTGAATTTATTTTCAGCATAATAAAACATGGTGCATTCCCACATGGTTTCTCAAACACTTTCATTGGTTTTCAGTCACATCAGAAATATACGTATAAAGACCGTCATCAAAAAAACAAGTATTATTAACTTAAAGCCAGTGGCGATTGTAGACCACATTTACCAGGGGGGCCAGGGTGGGGCCAGTGTTTTTTCATGGGGGCACAAAACAAAAGAACAAACAAAACAAACACAAAAAACAGTGATCCTATCTCAAAATGGCTGAAGCTAAAAGTGCAACACCTTCATTTTTATTTCATTAAAGTAAAACTATAAAGGTGAAAAATGAAACTGGTCCAAGGGACCAATCAGTTATAGTTTCTGTGCCAGCACATATAAGAATTTCATTTAGTATTAAGCCTTTGGTACGTGGGCCAGGACCAGTTCTACAGGGGCACTGGCTGCTGTTGGCCCCCGTCTACAGCCACCCATGCTTACAGCTATCCATAACAGTGAAGTAAAAAGATACAATCACAAATATACAATTTTAAATGTAAAAAATGTGCATTTGGATTTTTCCGAATAATACAAAATACTGCCCACCCACCTTTAAGAGGGACCTTAGTGTTTGAATCCTCCCCTCTTTCTACTACACCCAGACAACATCAACTTGTCTAAACCTCCTGCAGTCCAGCCACTCACGCTGACTAATCTGCCAGCAGTAACTTACATCCACGTACTTGAGCCTCTTGCTCAGTTGCATCATACTTTTTACAGTGGTCATCTGCACATCTGTTCGCAGCAGGTCAATATGCTCTATCCTTCCAAGTGGCAGAGGTGGTAAGCCGGTGGAATCTGCACTGAAATTCATATCAAAATTCACCTTGCGCAACGTGTCCTGTAGGACGCAGTTCAGAGGGCATGGCAGGGAGATCAAGGAGAGCTTCTCCAGTAAAGGAGAACCAACCAGGAGACACTTGATCACTTCCTTTAGGGACATCCAGGACATGAGAGGCTTCATTTGATTGTGCTCAAAGGAGAAACTTCAGAGGTTTGGGAGACATATAGGAAAAGAAAAGGATTAGTTTGTTTGATTGCCTGGGTAGTTCTAATAACATTAGATTCAATATGTAACTGTGAGCAAAAAAACTGTACTATTGTGTACAATCAAAATATCTAAGGGTACCTAAATTGATAATTTCATTCTCTCCAACACAGATGGTGCCTGTGAGATGGTTAAACTAAAATGCTAATTATAATGAAAACTAGATATCATAAGATACCATTTATGTAATGACAGATGAACAGGCCTGTTTCAATAGTCGAAACTATGGTTGTTATTTATTCCAAGTAATGGTATGATGAATATCAAAAATGAGTACTTGATCTACATATTTATTAGTGTCACCACACCGGCTGCTTTTGTTTTGTAAAGTATTTCCACATAACCTTTCCACGCATTATTTTACAATCTCAAACGCCAATTTTTAAAATTTTGAGGTTACGCAAAGTAGTGAATAAGAAAGTGTATATTTGAGTATACAGATACAAATCTGAAAAATGTGGCATGAAAGTATGGAACGGTTATGGAACTAGCTCTGCAAGGTATTTGAAAAATCATATGCATGTGTTGTAAGACTTGAAAATGGCTGTTTACAGACACTTTTTATTTAATCTGACTGAGCTTGACCTACGTTTCAAAGAATGGGCAAACACTTTGGTCTCTAGATGTGCAAAGCTTTTAGCGACATGTCCCAAAACATTTGCAGCTATAATTACTGTACAGAGAAACGTTTTTTAGAAACTATGGACTCAAGAGTTCTGAATGTACATACCAAGCAAACGACTTTCCTATTTTTATTTGTAACATTTAAAAAAAAAACACATCTATCATTTTACCTTTTATGCACTACTTTCTTTTGATCAGTTACATAAAATACCAGTAAAAAAAACAGCTGTTTATATTTTCATTATAAAATTGAAGAGGTACATTTATTTAGTAGACATTTATTTAATATTTTAACTACCTGGGTTGTGATGTCACATAACTTTAAAATTTGCTTTTAGAAAGTAAAAGCAAAAATGAAAGACTAAATAAAACAAACACAATCTGACAACTGCTTTTAAGTTTCCTATAATTACTTTAAACTGCAGGATATTTAAGTGTTTTCTTTATTGTGTGAGCATTGTTTGTGAACGGTAAGTATGGCTAAGATATTTAGGCCCGAGCAGGAAGCCTGCAAGGGCCTATTGTAATCGTAAGGTTTCTTCTTATTATTATTATTCCGTTGCGTCTTTGCGGGGCAATATGGGGACTTTGCCAAGCCCCTAGATGCACACGCTTTTACCCAAAATTGTCCCCCGCGTGAAATTCTTGTTCCTTAATGTCGTTGCTGGTGGGCGTGGCCAAACAACTTAGCCACGCTCCCAAACATGAGATAGGCCGAACCGTAAGTCGTAGAGGAAGTCGGCCATTTTGGGTCACTTTTACTCACCTCGAACTTTAACGAACTCCTCCTAGGGATTTTGAGCTATCACCTTCATATTTGGTCAATATAAGACATTGGGGGATTAAAAGTTATCAAAATCGTGAGTTTTCGCCCATGTTTAGGGGGCGTGGCCGGGACTCGAAAATGGCGTTCGCGCCCAAAGAGAAAAAATACAATAACTTTCTCAAAGAAACGCCAAATCACACCAAAGTTGGCATGAAGGAGGACCTTCGGGTTCCCGACGATCCTGTGGGGTCATATGCTGACATCATCAAAGCCACGCCCCCTGAGAACAGGAAGTCACTTTTTTTACTGGGAAAGGTCGCTATCTGGCTGTCTACACTCAATCACCTTGAAACTGTGTCAGGTGACTGATAACTAGTGGGTCTAACTTACTTTGAAGCACAGTGACTTTTCATAAAAGGGCGTGGCCGTGGTGGCGCGGCGAAGTTGGACGTCACGCCCTGGCCATATGTTTGGCTTTAATTTCCACATACATCATCTGATCTGCACCAAATTCAATGTGATTGATCCTAGTCCAAGCCCCTAACAGAGATCTGATGACATATTTGGTGGGCGTGGCCTAATTCGTCCACAGCGCCCCCTAGAAAAATCAGCCCCAAGCCATGCTTTGACCGAGGATTGTGAAATTTGGTACACATATGTAACTTGTCAAGACCTATAAAAAAAGTCTCTTGGAGCGTTGGTCCAAACCCAACAGGAAGTCAGCCATTTTGGATTGAAGTTGCCATTTTGACCCCAGATTTGCCCTTTCTAGCCCACATATCTGAACGAACTCCTCCTACAGCTTTTGACTTAGAGACTTTAAAATCACTCAGTATACTCTTAAGGCATTGGGGATCAAAAGTTATCAAAAGCTTTTTGATACATGAAAGCGTGTGGGCGTGGCCACGCCTCAAAATATGACTTCTCGCCATAAAAGACGAAATTGATATAGCTCCTACAAGGAAAGTCACAGAGACCTGAAACCTTCTGAGATTGATCTACCTCTGGCAATGAATAATATTCACTGATCAGATGCTGACATCATTGAAGCCCCGTCCCCTGAGAACAGGAAGTGTCATGTTTTCCTTTAGAGAGTCAATTTTTGATGTTCTTCACCTAATCAATGTGAAACTGTCCCAAGTAACAGATAACATGATGGTCTTAGACAGTCGCCAGTACTGACTGCTTTAGCTGGAGGGTGTGGCTATGATTGCGTGGCGAATTCTGATGTCACGCCACGGCCATACGTTTCGCTCTAAATTACACATGCATGGTCCGATTTACTCCAAACTGAATATGGTTGGTCTTTGACAACCCCCAAACACCTGTATTGGATTACATTGGAATTTGGATCAACAGCGCCCCCTAGGACACTTCAAGGGCTATATCTCCCTCATACATCATTGGATCCACTTGAAATGTAGTATACATGATCATGAGTTAATGATGGACATGATGACAAAGTCAGTTTATGACATAATTTCAGCCCCACCCACTTATAAACAAGGGAGTGTAGCTTCCATCTGGAAGGTCGGATTTTCCCCAAATTTTGAATACTTCTTGCCAGACCAGAATTCTGCATGAGTGAAGATCAGGACATGACGCTCACAGCGCCACCGAGAGGCGACATTTGGATTTGAACGCAGGCCTCGTTGGTGGCGTGCAGCCGGCGATGCCAGGCTCCCGCGGTCGCTGGACAGGCCGAGTTGCGCTGAGGTGCGAGGGCCTTCAATGCTGCTTGCAGCTTTAATTCCAAATTGCTTCTATTTCTAGGTTTCTACAGTGTCCATTATGATGGTGTTTTTAATAGAAACAGGCACTAATTCAGATGTGTGACTCAAACGTGTGATTACCTGAGCTTAAGAGAGCGGAGATTTGGCAGCTGTGGGAGATCTTGACCATTCTGCAGATCGTTATTAGTTTCATACTGTGGCGTAAGAGGAGGCTCAGCAGAGATGAGGAGGTCTCTGAGTCTGGGACAGACTCTAATGAGCTCGAGTAGCGGGGTGTGAGGGCTGGTTTTTACCCCATTCAATGTCAGAGAGATCAGTGAACAACCTGCAACTTGCATTGCAGGAAGAAGATCCACCACTGGGCCAGAGTAGATAAATGAAAGACTCCGCAGCTGGCCTGACCAGGTCCGGAGATCGGTAGTCAAAAGCATCCCAAGTCTTCTTCCAACTATATCCTCTTGTTGCTCTATGTTCATGGATATAGAGTTCAAGCCTGGACATAAATTTCCTAAACTCCCCAGAGACTCACAAGTTACACCTTTAACATCTCTAAGCTGCAGGATCAGGCCTGACTGGGACAAATCTTGCTTCTCTCCCTCGGTTTCTATTTTTAGGCTAAAAGGCCAGTCATCTTCAGTGTCACAGCCACACCCCTCTGAGAATGGGCTCTCCACCTCTTCTTTCTCATCTCCACTACCAGCAGATTCTCCCTCTCTCATCTTCATCCAATTTTCCGTGCCTTGCCTGAGCATCCTTTTCCTCCACACCACGTGCAGCCTGGAAACACCTTCCCTGACAGCAAACTCATCTGCCTGGCTGAACTCTCTCTGCTCGATGAGACGGCAGGCCGGTCCCAGGCCCTCCAAGGCCACTCTTTCCAAGCAAGGCAGAGAGAGAAGGAGATAGGCTGCTGCCATGGTGGAGTCTCCCTCCTGTTCCCCAAACCCAATATCCAGAGCCAACAGACTGCTTAGCGGGAGAGGAGACGAGGTCAAAGACAAGGAGGAAGAGAGGACAGAGCTGGAAGAGGATGGACTAAAAACCACACCACAGAGAAAGAGCAGTGCAGCAGGGGAAAGGAGGTGACAGCAGGACACATCAAGGTGCTGCAACAACCTGCAGCAGCAGGCAACTGTTTGAATTACACTCTTGTCACAAGGCATGCCGGCCAAGGAGAGCCAACGCAGAGCAGGTAGACTGGAGATGGTCTCACAGAGGAACTTTGGAGGTAGCTGCTGGGCTCCGGATAGGTCCAGACTCCGTAGACCCTGAGGGAAAAGCAATCATTTTCAGATTTCTTTTAAAGAAAAATCTAAGAGAGAAAAGAACATTCCTGTTGATGCGCACCAGATTTTCAAACAATCCCAAACTATTTTTCAAATTAATCAACGCAAAAACTGCACTGAAGCTCTCCTCGTTTATTAGTGGTTTCCATTAGTAACAGTTACTTGGTACCGACCCCTTTTTTCAGTATTTACTTCAGAGCTCAAAGCGAGCCGAGTCACGCTGAAAATGCAACACCAGAAGACTGTCAGTCACTGATTGGGTAGGGGGTGGCGTGACTGGTTGTATCACTTGAATGACCCCGTTACAAGAATCAGACCCACCACTTGAAAAAACTGTGACTGAGCACAATGAGAGTTTTAAAGAAAATGGAAGCCCTGAAATTAACACCATAGTGCTAGGCGAGGTGCAGACATTTCTGTGCTTGGTGGCTGAGGAAGATACAGAGGAAGCCAGATGGAGAAACCCGAAGAGAGAAACGGGTCTACTATCAACGTCTGATCTGATTGCCTTTCACAGGTACCAGCAAACATCATAAAAAGTTCAGAAGCGATTACCAGACCAATAAGGAACTCAGCGGTCAAGCTTTTTTTATATAAGGAAGGTAAAAATGTATATACACTGAGTTATTTGCTCTCTGTTGTAGGAGGCTGCCGAATTTTACTTCTTGTAAATAGTTTGTACTTTGCATCGGTCAGTAATTAAAAGGATTTTGAGTCATGTGCTTGCATTATGATTTTCTATTTTATCTGAGCATACACTGAAGGGGGGAGTTAGTAGTACTACCCAAGCATTAGTCATTGACATGTATGTACAGTGCTGATTTTAAAGAAAAACTAACCTAAATAAGTAAATTATCTTACTGGGTGAAGTCATCATACAAACGACTCTAATCTTGTATGTGCCAGTGCAGAATACAATGGGCGCTACCAGCCTATTCTTTAGGACTCTAGGGCTGCCTTGCTATGACAACCCCACCCGCATTGAGGGGGTACACAATTGTAATGGAAAACGATCTGAATCATGTAGAGTCGAGTCGAGCAGGTACTAATGGAAAAAGGCAATTACATTTTCGTAAAGAGGAAGCTCAGGGTTGTATGTAATGTTCTTCATTTTATGAAGCACCTGTCTTTTCATCTTCAGAGGTTCCAGATCAGTCCTCAGAACAGAACCACTTTTTTTGTAGAACAAATGATGGCAAAAGAGATTGCATTCTCCACAACATTCACATAGAAGATCTGCGGCATTCTTCTGTCAACACTAAAGCATCCAAGCTTTACCAAGAAACAAAGTCTTCTCTAGACAGCTTGAATATTGAGTCTCTGGTCCAGCTTGTCTCGGTGAACACTGAGGTATTTATACTCCTCCACCACCCCCACTTCTTCTACCAAGATGGAAAGAGTGTTTGACTTATTCCTGTTTCTCCTGAAATCTACAAACATCACTTTTATTTTGTTCATATACAAGATGAGATGATTGTTCCTACACTATGCCACAAAGCTCTCTTCACAAACCTCCATTTTCAGTTGTAACCCGATCAGCCATCACTGGGCTTCTCCTCTACTATGAAATAAAACATGGTAAGTAAAAAGGGGAACAGTTTCAAAGAGAACATGGTTATTTTATTATAATTACAATTTACTTAGGTTGCTCTGTCTGACAAACTATTTAGAGATTACTGTATCTAGTACAAAGTATAAGATTAGGTGTTGCTACAACCTTTGTTGTAAAAAAGGTACAAAAGAGAAGAAAATGGGGCACAGTCTATCAAATCTAGTTTATGTAATCATTTAATATAACTTGAATCATCTAATTTTAAAAATCAAATGCGAGGATAATTTATCCGATTTAGATTTAAAAAAAAAAAGATAAATGGTGCTAATCGTTTTTACGGGCGTCGTTTAAAATAGCTAAATTTTTCATGAGGGTGGGGTGTCAGCTTCACTCATCAAACCATGATTTCAGCAGCGACTTGCGTATTCATGCTGCCGTCTCCAAGTTTACCTCTGGTCTCCGTAGCTATCAGCATGATATTTAAAGGAAGCACAAGAACAAGTAACGGATGCTTTCTAAGTGACTGCTGAGAGGAATCGGATTTCTTTGGGTCTACAAAAGGAGGAGCAGAAACATAAATCTACTCCCTCACTTATATAATATGGGAGTGGCTGTTCCACTTGCTCCATTGTTCAAGCGCCTTTGTTTATCCATATGTGTTCCTTAGTGAAACCTAATTTTGATTTAAAAAAAAAACCTTTTCAAACAACCTATTAATTAGGACAATTTAAGGTATCCTTGATGTTTATCATAGAAGGCACAAATGGCACCTTTCATAATATTGTGAATCCCGGTCTTTATCTTTAGGTGTAAAGATAAAGCCTATTGTGTAAAAAGTAGAGGACAGAAATATATATATATTAAAAAAGCTTTTTTGTGCCGTACCTGGCAACGAGCAACAATGTGAGCACACAGGGCAGGGGTCACCAAGCCAGGACACCTTTCTAGAGACAGACCTCGGAGGTGGGGAACCAGCAGGAGGTGGAGGGCTGCCTGAGACAGCTGCTTTCTGGTGGACAGCAGGCACGTCAACTCCTCCACCAGCTCACCAGCTGTGATTATAGAGATAGGTCTATGTTGTTATAGTGATAGTAAATTACATAAGATAAGTAGAAAAACTTTAAATAACATGTAGAAAACATCTATAGGAAAGTCAAGAACAATGTTTTAGCCAGAAAACATTCCTATTTACGGTGCTGTGAAAAAGTATGACAGATTGCTTCTGTTTTCGCTATTTTTGTCACACTTAAATGTTTTAGATCATGAAAATAATTTTTATATCTAACAAGATAACCTAAGTAAAATCAAAAGGTGTTTATCATAAGAACGTTTCTTTTATCAAGGGGAAAGACCAACCTGGCCCTGAGTGAACAAGTAATACCCCCTCCACTTAATAAATGGCTTTGCCAGCCTTGGTGGCCACAACTGCATCAAACATTTGAGATAACTGCCAAGGAGTCTACATGACCATGGAGAAATTTTAGTGTTAGGAATAACCTTTATTAATATGCTCCACAGCTATTTTTCCCTTTTATACCATAGTGAAATAAAAGATAAGTTCTAATGTTTCCCTTTTGTTACAATAGGATAAGAATGCTCATAAACATACAGTACAAGGATAAATGGCCCAAGGTTCATCATAAATGACCTAAAGGTGGGGGACTGGGGTAGATAGTGGAGCAGCCGGTATAACTGGGTTGATTAGAAACCTACAGCACACTTAGATTAAGTATGGACACCCGTTACTACACAATCTAACAGATAGACACTACAATGGTGACACATAGTCTACTGATAATCACTGAGGGAGAGCACATCCATTGCACTGGAGTGCCAGATATAAAAACTGTATGTGACCTTCTATCGAGGCTCTTCGTCATGCTCTAACAGACGGCGACGGTCCGAGACCGGAGCCTCAGCGCTGATCTCTGTAATCATTCCTCTGCCTGAATTTATATTTAAGGAGCTAAAAGTTAGAAACTGGTTGAGAGTCGTTCCTTTAAGAGTCTTTAGATAGAGTGTGTGATCGTTTTCCGGGGTTTCAAGTACCGGTGGAGATCCGAGGCGTCTAACCGCCAACAGGGGGCGGTAGCCACGGACAAAATGGTGTTCCCGCCCGGGCCCCGGAAGCGGAAACAACTTTTGGATAGGATAGGGTGCCACGGAAGAACAACACATCACAGCTGCGGCCGCAAACAAGGTAAACAGATACCTATTAAAAATCTCCAGTGTTTTCCCTGTAATAACACTCTGGCTGTGTTGTTAGTTCTGAGTGAGCTGTTTTTGTAATTCTTGGAGGCAGAGAAATGGTTCAGAATAACTGTAACGTACGTGTTAAACCGTAAGGCGTGTAGATAAGCGGTGCGACTCTAACGGTGGTAGTCCAGGAAGAACTGTACAATCTTCTAAAAGAAACTAGAGACTAAGGGAGAAGGTTTGAATTTCCTTTATTGTATGCAGGGGAAGATCGGGTTCCCTCGCACACAATATTAAAGTGAACTCCCTGAATGAGGCACATAAGGCTAATACTCGGGTTAGGGTTTGTTGGGTCCTGACCTTTCCATAAGAAGGGTCAAAAGATACTACCGAGGGGAAGTGTATAGGGTTTAAACGGCCTCCCTGATCTTCTTAAAAGATCTCAAATCTGCCCACTCCTTTGATCATAAAGCACGCAGGTGATGCGCAAACTCGGGTAAGGTGTACGGTGCTGGACCTCGTTAAAGAAGTCCGAAAGATACTGCCGAGGGGAAGTCTTCCTTGTAAGTAACCAGCTGTAAAGAAAAGGAAAAAAAAGAACAAAAAACATATATATACTGTATATACAAAAGATGTAACATCAACTGGCCAGTGTGGATGTGCGAGAGTCGATAACAGTGAGATGACTGAAGTGACGGAGGACACATTAAGACTGACGGACATTGACTGCTACATGCTAAGCTAACATGCTAAGCTACATGCTAAGCTAAAAGGCTCAGCCAGAGTGTGTGAACGTGTGTGTGAGAGAATGACTCAGAGAACCACTAGAAAGACACAGGGAGAAGAAATATATTAGCAAGTTTCAACAACAAACACGCTTTAACAAGTTAAAACAACAGTTTGATGGAGCTTGTTTGAGTCCCGGTAATAATTGTCGACTCACCAGAAAATGGTAAGAAATTATTTTTAACCATTAAGTGACACAAAGTGGTTCCACTCTAAAATGCAGTATTTACAGGGTAATCAAACTTTATGTGGCCAATGTCTGTCCATTTTGCTTGTCTGTTTTTGTGAAATGAATGTCTGTTTCATGTTATGTAAAAAAATTATGGGATATAAGGCAAGATACAGTTAATTTAAATTGTTTTCTGATATGAAACTAATTGGAATTTTGAGTTTTTAGGCCTGGAGAAGGAGCTATGGCTATGGACCGCCTGCTTAAAAGGTCAACATATTTTAAACTATCTGACGCTCAATGTTATTTATTAAATAAGGTATCACAATAATAATTAGAGGCTGCAAGAGCAGGTCTGATCCAGCATCACTATAATAATATTAGGTCAGTTCTTTATGATAACGCGAAAGGAAGTGCCAGAAAGGAACAATCTCTGCCCTCAAAACATGATTTTAATAGACGGTTTGACTTTTTCCAGTCAGAATGATCAAATTAGACTCAAATTTAACACAAGATGAAATGCACCTTAACAGATTTACTGGACTGGACTAAATGGAGAAAACTTTAGCTAAATGAAACAAACTTTAGTTACTTGAAATAAATACATAGTGTAATTAGAAGAGAAACTGTACAGTGTGTTTATAAAACTAGGCAAGACAAACTAAGATTATAAGACATAATATTCCCTTCATTTCTGTGTTCATCAATTTCGTTAAGCCTTCTAAACGGCTGAGGAGTGAGTTTTTTCCACATTAGTGCACTCTGGAGACGCTACCACACTAGAGTTTGTCAGCATAAATGGCCCATTTAAAGTCTTGCAGCAGCATCTGCTGCAAGACTGCCATAGGATTTAAGCCAACAGCTTCTCAGCAGATGAACCAACATCAGCTTAGAATGGTCTGCCAAAAATGACTAACTACAGAAACCCAACCCCCCACCCTAAGCAGAATCCTTTTCTAGCAGACGTCCTTAACAACTGTTACTGCAGGCTTAAAAAGCAACTGTTAACACCTCCCACAAACTCGCCCAGATCTCACTCTGGCACAAAAGCTCCACATGCACCAACCACCCTCGTCTCCTCAGACCCCCTACCTGGACTTAAGATCTCGTAAAATAATGTAAATAAGCACTTATTGTCAAAAGACCAGGAATGATTATGTTTCCCCCTCATGTCTGAGAACTTGCACCGTCCAACTGGCCCCATCTTCAACAAATCTCTAGACCTCACGGGGTTAAATGACTACACAACTGTTGCTCCGACGTCTGTGGTCATGAAATCCTTTGAGCGACTGGTGTTGAAGTATCTAAATGACTTCACAGGCCCAGTGCTGGACCCCCCTGCAGTTTGCTTACTGAGCAAAAGGGTTGACAGATGATTCTGTCAGCTTGGGACTACACTACATCCTGCACCACCTCGAACACTAATGCCCCTTTTCCACTGGCTCGATTTGGCCAGCCCGGAACAGATCCACACGGCTCCACGCGGCTCTGCACGTTGTGTGTTGCATTTCCATAGACCCGAGGGAACACCTCCTGGAGGTGCGGCTTTAAGCATCATGTGTCGTGCTGCATAACCGCGAATGAAACACGTGGCGGCGGTACCGTTTTTTGCCAACCGCCAATGTAAAGAAGAAAAGACCGAAATGCGTTACAATAACAAGAAGTAACACATCTATTGCCTGGGGATTAAATCTGCTGACTGTATTAACAATCAGATTTGATCAGTAGGATTTTGAAATCCGTTTTTTTATTATTATTAAAGATTTCACTTTCCCTTTAAGAGACTTGGAAAGATTTGAATTTGGTCCCATTTTATTTCTAATAGTTGTTGCCTACATATTCATTCAGCTGCCGCTGATATTGTAGTCTCCTATGATCGCCAGAAAAGCTTGCACCTCGTCCTTTCTCCAAGGGGTGACTTTTCCGGATAACTGTGCGAACTCCATAATATGTTTCTATCACTCGCTTGAGTGCACGTTTGAAAATGCCGGTTGTTTTTTTTTTATGCTGGTCGACTTTTACGGCTGGCCACGCCCACGGCCAATCAGTGAACAGCCGTTTGTTCAAATCACGTACAATACCGACTCGGCCTCGCTTAGCCCTGCTAAGGAGGAACCAAAAAGGTAGGTACCGGTACTGAAATAACAGTAATGAAAATGCTCCCGATGCGAGCCGAGTTGGGCCAAAACGAGGCAGCGGAAAAGGGGATGTTTGTGGATGTCAGCACTGCCTACAACACCATCAACCCAGACATCCTCTACTAGAAGCTTACCCAGCTCACAGTGCCGGTCTCCACCTCTCAGTAGATCACCAGCTTCCTGAAGGCGTGGCAGCAGCAGGTGAGGCTGAGGAGCATCTTTTCCGACACAAGAACCTTGCAGTTCCTAAGAGCCACCCTTTCTTGGGACCTGCAATGGTCCTCACACTGGTTGGAGGCCCAGCAGAGAATGTACTTCCTGCTGCAACTCATGAAGTACAACCTTCCACACAAGCTGCTGGTCATCCTCTGGCCTGTATTCAGTCTGTCCTGTCTTCATTCATCAATGTTTGGTTTGGCTCATCAACAAAATAGGACAGGTCCAAACTGCAATAAACAATTAGGTCTGCAGAGACGATCATCAAGGCTAGCCTTCCCTCCATTCAGGACTTGTACAGATCCAGGGCCTGGGAAAGGACAGCTAACATCTCTACAGACCCCACACATCCTGGTCACAATCTGTTTAGAATTTTACCTTCGGATCGGCGCTACACAGCACCATTTGCAAAAACCAGCCATCACAGAAACAGTTTCTTTCCCTGGGCCGTCTCTGAAGAACTTAACAGTGCCCAGATCGATGCCATGCATATTTGCACTTATTCAACTTTGTCTTTCTCTTTTGGAAAACCCCTGTATTTATACATGATTACAAAAAACTTTTTATATATTTATATTTAAAATGTCTCCATTGAGAGCAAAGTGGAACTGAAGTCAAATTCATTGTGTGCAACAACTTGGCAAATAAATCTGATTCTAATAATAGTAAGTCATCGAGATCCTGAAGCAACACAGTGGCCCCAGAACATCACCCTACCACCACCATGCTTGACTGTAGGTAGGTGTGATGTTATTTTTCACTCTTCATCATTAAGATGCCCAGTCTCTTTGGTTTAGACCCAAGCTAAGGCAAGTGAGGCCTGTCGTGCTTTAAATGCTGCCGTGGGCTCTTTTGTCTTTTAGTCATAAATGCTTTCCTGTAGTAATTTTTGTAGGGTGGCCACTCCTGCAAAGGTTTAATATTGTTCTAAGTTTTCTTCTTTTGTGGATAATGGCATTCATTGTAGTTTGCTGCCTGGAAAATAGCTATGTAAATCTGTCTAGATTGATATATGACAATGACTTTGTTTCTCATCTGTTCTTGAATTTCTTTTTTTATTTGGACATGATGTGTTGCTTTTTTAGCCTGCTTACGGTTCTGTTTAAGTGACTTCCTGCCTCTACATGCCAGGCAGTAATCAGGCCTATGTGTGACTGGTGAAATTACATCTAACATTCTAAAAAATGTGGGTAATTAGAGATAATTCTGGATTTAACAAGAGGGGGAATTACTTTTTTCACGTAGAGCCAGGTTGATACTGATAGCTTTTTAATTAATTAATGAAGTTATTTGAAAACTGCCTTTTGTATTTACTTAAGTTGTCTTTGTCTCACATTAAAAGTTATTTCTGAAACATGTGTGACAAAGAAATCTGTTAAAGACAAAGTCTTTTTGCAACATTTGACATTTTGATGATGCAGTGTGTAGGTGTGAATGATACTCTACACAATGTTTGGCTCTCCCTGTAAAGATGTGTAAAAAATATTTTAGCTTTAATTACAGTCCCATAATATCAAACTAAAAATGTTAGACTAATCCAACTGAAATATTTCAGCAGAGAAAAGTTTCATACTTCTGTGTGCTCTATGCATGAAAAGGACTTATTGTGGTATGCTGCTGCACCAAACCAAAAAACTAAAGTTGCATTCCATATTTTTTTTATTATT
This sequence comes from Crenichthys baileyi, assembly GCA_036173005.1. Taxonomy (NCBI): domain Eukaryota; kingdom Metazoa; phylum Chordata; class Actinopteri; order Cyprinodontiformes; family Goodeidae; genus Crenichthys; species Crenichthys baileyi. Next base: position 46,878 of record JAHHUM010000173.1, on the reverse strand, counting down.
ATTTTGTCTGTTGTCAGTTAACACCCCCACCCCGAAAGACACAAGCACACACATTGACTTCCACTGCTGTAGCCTAAGCCTGACCCTAACCATAAACCTAACCCTTACCAGTATATACCTAACCATAAACCTTACCATTAACCCCCATAACCCCATTTACCTGGAGTGGACCAGGCAAAATGTCCACAAAATGCTGGTGTTCCATCAGGGATTGATTCACACAAGGTTAGACAGACATGTGCACACACACACACACACACACACAAACCACAAACTCACGCAGTAGGTTGAAAGGCCCCATGATGTATCTGAATGAGTAATGATCAAGGTAGTTGTCAGCATAGTCTTTCACCCACAGGTCTTTCATGTTGTCAGCAAGGCTAAACAGGCACAGGCGTGTCAGGGAAAGGACCGTATCATCACCATGTGTCCTCCAGCAGCTTCCAGTCCGCTTCGTGTTCCTCAGACCCCTCCGCCTGGGCCGAGCCTTTGCCTCAGCCTGTTCATCCAAAGACCGAAACAGAGGCATGATGGGCTTTCAGCTGGTGTCCAAGCTACAGGGGATGCTGAATGCTTCTGCATATGAACAGAATTTTAAAATGTTTTTAATAAATCAGAATCAGAATCAGCTTTATTGCCAAGTTTGTACATACAAACAAGGAATTTGACTCCGGTACACTTTGCTCTTTGGTTTTGTTTTTGCACTACAGAATATACATATTTACAATGTACAATATACACATATATAAATAAAAAGGTGCATTTGCAACATCTGTATGCTGTTGTTTTGTATTTTATTGAATGTTCAACAGAGAAACAGCCTGGGAGAAGAAACTGTCTCTGTGGCGGCTAGTTTTAGTGAACAGTGCTCTGTAGCGTCGGCCTGAAGGCAGAACTCTAAACAGTTTATGTGCAGGGTGTGTGGGGTCTGCAGAGATTTTAGCAGCTCTTTTTCTGACCCTAGACCTGTATAAGTCCTGGATGGAGGGAAGGTCAGCCCTGATGATTCTCTCTGCAGACCTGATTGTTCGTTGCAGTCTGGACCTGTCCTGTTTTGTGGATGAACCGAACCACACGGAGATGGATGAAGACAGGACAGACTGAATGATGGCAGTGTAGAAGATGACCAGCAGCTCCTGTGGAAGGTTGTACTTCTTAAGTTGCCTCAGGAAGTACAGTCTCTGCTGGGCCTTCTTCCGAACAGTGTCTATGTGTGAAGACCATCTCAGGTCCTCAGAGATGGTGGTTCCTAAGAACCTGAAGTGATCCACAGCCGACACGGTGTTGTTGAGGATGGTGAGGGGGGTGTATGGAGGTGGTGTTTTCCGAAAGTCCACCACCATCTCCACAGTCTTGAGTGGGTTTAGCTCCAGGCAGTTCTGACTACACCAGTGTACCAGCCGATCCACCTCCTGTCTGTATGCAGACTCATCACCGTCCTGGATCAGTCCAATGACAGTGGTGTCATCTGCAAATTTCAGGAGTTTCACGGACGAGTCTGCTGAGGTGCAGTCATTTGTGTACAGGGAGAAGAGGAGTGGGAATAGAACACACCCCTGGGGGGCACCAGTACTTATTGAGGTAATGGTAACATGTTTAGCTTTTCAGATTAGACTTTTCTAAACAAATTGCCTAATTGTCATAACAAAATAGGTTCAAAGCCAACAGTTGGACTTTTCTGTAAATCAATCTAATGCACTTTGGATATACTACATCCCCTAAAAAACACAATGTCATACACAGTTTTTCTATTTGTTTTGCTGTTGTTTAGTAAACAATTAATCAATGAAGTTAACATTTACCCTCCTAAAAACAAGCTCCAACGCTCACATGCATCTAAACATCACATTAGGCAGCTGATCAGAGTTATTTTGAGTATATCCATTTGTATTTCCCATTTTGGGTTTTTTCTGAATATGTGCCCAGATCTTTGTAGGCAACTACAATGATTTTTAACTCCCAGCGATGTCTCCTGCAGAACTGCTGCATCAGCCAATACCTTCACTGAAAATGATCACCTAGCAGATAACTACTAATCCACCATATACCCACCTGCCAAACAGCTCATATCATCTCTATCAGAATTAGCAGGAAACCATGTATCTGTTTAAGGTGAAACAACTAGAATACTGCCTCTACTCATTTTAAGCCTGGTAAATGCACAGAAACTAATCGGATGGACAAATTAAAACAAGAATAAAAAAAGAGCTGAACGTCTCTTTTTACTTAAATTTTGCCATAAACTGTAATATCCATCATGGTTTTATGGCTGTCGGAGTCAGACTGACTCAAACATGTACGGTTGAACGTTGAGACTCAAATACATCTTCAGTGCTTTGGTATCTATTTAGAAATCTGTCAAAAGTCGCTTCGCCGCCATAATATTTATAAACACCAGGCAAGCATCTCGATTTTTGCGCCTCTTGTGATGTCATCGACTCAAATGCGCACAAGGCAGAATTTGCAGTTTCCCTCTTCAACGCAACTTTAAAAAACATTGTATTCTGCAATTCTTATGTAGAAAACCATACATCACAACAAACCATTGTATTTTCATCCTGTTTAGGAAAAATACACCGTGGATATTATTTTTTAAAACTGACATGTTTCCCTAAAACTGAGGCATGCAAAAGCATTATTAATAGGTTCTGTTTTACACGTTATAGCAATAAAGAAAGAAACAGCTGAAGTCTAGGGTATCAACGCTGTCACTGAAATAAAAAACATTAATTAAAGTTCGCCTTTAATGAGCAAAATGTAATGTCTACTGCGTTTCTAGCTCAGTTAAAGGGGGACGTAGATAGAAATTGTGAGTCATAGGACACATACCTTCCAGACCTCAAAGTGCTAGAAGTCTGGTAATGACAACAAAGAGATGAGGACAGAAATACGAGTAACACTTTGATCGCGCACGCATTTTTTACATCACTTCCTGATTACCGGCGTGATTTCAGCAAAATGTACCTGAGTTTAGTCTCTCGGGGGGTCTTCCTCCGAAGTCGATGCGAATAAAACAAGGCAATCTTTCAAACTGTATCCGTGCTGTCAGCTTTACATTACAGATAAACCTTAAATCAGCAGAAACTTTCTCTAACGATAAGCCTGAGATTCACAGTCGGCTAATTTTGTCCTGTAAGACAGTACGCAGGGTTTAAGATCCCCGCCTACCGTTATGCTATTTTCTGTGTTCAAAGGTCGCTGATATTTTCTAAGACATTCAATAAGTAATTAGTTGTATGACATGTCGGCACTCACGTGAATAATAGTGATTTAAACATAAGAGATAGGACCCAAAACTGAGAAAAACATTACTGATACGAGGACTGTTACAATTATATGGAATCCTCTTTTTCCATACACACTGGTGAAAACAGAACAACTGGCACCACCACCAAATACATGCGTACAGGCCTTTTTTTTTATTTATTTTGCCCTATAAGAGAGATAAAAAAACGAGTTATAAATACAGAATTACCAAAATCACAATATCTACTGGAAAACATTGCAGTTGCTGGAAATAAACGCACAAAATTAGAAACACACTGACAAACGGAAACATGCAGCAGTTCTGCTATATGCAAAGCGCTAAACTGTGGAGTAATGCCAACTGACTTTAGGTCATTAATCGTTTCTTTGTGCCAGGCCTTGCAATAAAGATAAATGCGTATAAAAACATATTATCCAGGGGCCTTTGGCGAGTAGTGATTGGATATGAGGCTAAGGCATCAGCAGCATTGTCTCAACCCCTACCAAATGAATTAACAGCTAGTCTCACTTCCACAAAAAAACCCTAAAACGTTCAGTTCCCCTCCAGGGCAATAAAACAGTATTGTGCAAACAAGACTATTTTTTCTCAGACAAATACATGTCATAATAAAAAGCAATATATTTTATTATATAAATATCTTATTATATATATTTTATAAATACGGAAGAACATAGTCGGGTGTACTGCGAGCAGCGTGGACTCACCAACTCAGTTTCATAGCTGAGCATACCAATTTTCTACTTTTCTGGTGACAAATTCCAACATTTCCCACATTGTCTGCCATGGAGTCATCGTAAGAGGAGGCAGAGCTAATTTGCCGTCCCACACTAGGGAAGAAGAAGGGTAATAAACCTGTCAGTGCAGAGAGTGGCAGTGAAAATGCTCATACTCGCCATTTGCTCAGAGCAGTGTGTCACATATAAAACAGTTCGATTTGGAGACTTTATCCCACCAAGCAATTTCTCGTGTGATGCCGCGTATGTGATCGTAAAATTTGAGCTTTTTACATGTCTGGCGGAGTCAAGTACGCCCGACTATGGTCTGCCCTTAACTCTTTTTTTTTCTTTGTGCAGCCTTTTCTTATCTGTCTAACAGGTGCTATATAAATTAAATTTCACTTACTTCACAGAGCATTGGGTAAAACTGGCTCACACCGGTATGCCATTTCTGAGTTCGACTTTGACTGAAAATTACTTTGTTTGAAGACCTCAGTCTGAAAAAACTTAACCTTGCTCTAATAAGAAACGTTTTCTGTTTTCCCTTTGCTAAAACGTTTATCTACGGCAGCTAAGGTACTGTGGACTACTAACTATTTCACAGAACCCCAATTCAAACAATCTGAACCATAGCTTTAAATCAGCAGTGGCTGGGCTTGTATACCTCTTCTCTAATACATCCAGTAATGATCTGTAATTAAAACAGATCCACATGGAAAGGGCTGTGTTATAAATAGAGCTGTAGACTGAACTGAATCAGTTGTTTTACTATTAATTTAAATCTTATCCAAAATCTCAAATGACAGCTGATCAACATAAAAAATAAAATCAAAACAGCATCTGCACATTTCTTTATTTATATTTTCACATTTAATCTTTTCACAGAACATGATCTTCACATGGAAAATGACTCAGACACAGTGTCATATGTCAAGTTAAAATTGGCAACTTCAAGAAAAGTGCATATGTTAAGTGAGTATTATTCTTAATTTCCTAATAATTAAAAAGTGCATGTAAAAGTGTTACAAAATACAAAACAAAATCCTTTATCAGTATATCCCCTTGAACCAAACATCTTACCACCAAACTATTTTAATTAGTAATTAGATTTAGAATAAAAATCATAAATAGTTTTCTGTAATTCTTGAATGTGTAAGGAATGTGTTAAAAAAACACATTAAAACACTTCTCTTTTCACGTCAACACTCCAATTTACTACAGCAAAAAAGGAATTGGATACATTAAAATTCAATACACATGCACCTCTACTGCTTTAAACACTTCAATGGCTGCATTAGTTGGAGTGTCCTGTGATTAGAGCACAATTCTAGCTTTTGATTCACAGAGAAGTTTTCAACATTGAGAGTATGAAAATGGGAGCATCAAACCACAGCAGCTTCTGCACCCTGAGGGCACTGAGAAGCACCAAATCCTATGTTACTAGTTGTTCAAAAGGGTATAGGTAAAAAAAAAAACAGTTGTTCAATAGATGAAAAAGGTGCATAAGTAGCAGTAATAAAAGTCCCACAGCTATCTTAAAAAGTACAAACTTCCTAGTATTTATTAAGTCCTTCATTTCCTGAATAAACGTCCTGTAATGGTTAGAGACTAAATTCAGGCTCGGTTGAACTCAGGCTTGTTTGACCTGAACTTAATTTCACAGTCCGTCTTAAAATATAAAAAATATCCCCAGGTATACAAAGTTTCACTCACATTTATCTAATTTAGTGCAAAAATACAGTTGAGGCAGCCACAGCATGTGTTTGTTTATTTCAGTCAGATTTATCTGAACCTGTGAGGAAGGTAGTAGTTCTGTCTGCTTATGCCTCTCTGAAAGGCACCACCTTCCTCCCGGCTACAAACACCTCCACTATGTTTCGATCATCACCTGTCAAAAAACAAGTTAGGGAAGTTACACATATGAGAACTGGGAGACTAAAATCAAAAGATGTGAATAAATAAAAAAAGGAAACAAAAGCTCACCCAAATTCAAAAACTTCTCCAAACGAATCTGAAAGCCAAATAAATACAGATTCATGTTGTAACTAAGCTGGAGTTTTTCCTTTTTATCAATTTTAGGCCTTAATAGATTTGGACATTACTCTGTTACCTGTGGTTCCTCATATTTGATCAGGTCGATGGGTCCACCTGGAGCAGCCACATTAACTCTCAGGGCATCAAAGTCTTTTCCCACTTGAAAGTTTCCTGTTTGCTCATCCAGGGACAGGGCTACAAACATAAATGCAAACAGTTTGATTGTCTCTATGAAATTACATTTAACAGTCTGAAATCAGATCTGTGACCATCCGCACATGCAATCAGACTGAACAGAATTCCAGTACAAGAGTGCAGGCAATAGTATATTTTGGTCTAAAAGTCAAGTATAATCTGCTGACAGCAAAAAAAGAGTGCAAGCACATACGTAAAACTGACCACCTGGCTTCCTTTTACACTGCCTTTTAAACTAGCACAATGGAAAACTACATGGCTTAAACTGTTATACAGCAAAATGTTTTTTCAGCCACTCATGAACAACATTTTCTAAACGGTAAAGACACAAAAATAGCACAACATTAACAGAAGACATTTTAAATGCTAACAATACCTAACAAAGTATTCATTGATTTTTTTTCCCCCACATTTTCTCAAATATTGTTTCCATTAATTTAGACCGGCTTCCCAGCCACTGATGAAGAAGAACATCTCCACAGCATAATGGTGCCACCACCATGTTTAGCCATGGTGATGGTGTGGTCAAGGTTACATGCTGTGATAGTTTTCCACTTCCACCTCTCTGCCTGCTCAGACGCTTTTCTCCTAAGCTCCCTGCTTGCTTGCATTCTTGTACCCCTAACTTTTTTATCTCTTAGCCAAAATTACGGAAATATTGGACTAAAACTACTTCTTACCACCGACTCCCAAGGATTATTATTATTATTTTTTTCTAAAGGATTTTGTTGTTTTTATAATCGAACCCGAAAGGACAAGTTGATGCCAGCTAATCAGCACAAGATGCCTCCCTTCACCACAGAGGACTTCGACAAACTTTTACAGAAATTGGCTGTTGTGGAAATGAAAATCCATCGACTAGAAGTGAATGTGGAGGGGAATATGGGGTACAGCGATGATTCAACTCTGCCTGTGATCCCAAACAGTGACAGCTAGCTCAACGACTCAACCAGCAAACAGAACACTGAGAATAAACCTACCGGCAGACCCCCCTGGCATGTTTTAGGCGCATGCCCAAAAAATCAAGGTGGACGACTCACTGGAAGATCTCAGCAATTAAATAAATTAGAATGGCCATAATTACAGAGAAATGCCCCCGTTTCCCCTGGGAAAAGGAGACTGCGACAGCGAGCTGCTGTCACAACAACTGATAGGAGTGAGCCAGCTGGAAATAATGGAATTCCCATCCAAAGCAGATTTGCTCCACTACAGAATGAAAACCAGGAAAATGATCCATCTTCTGAGAACAATAAAAGGTTTGAGAACAATCTTCATTCTAAACAGTCTTCTCCTAAATTGCCAGAGAAAAAGCGCCCCACCGGACCAAGAACCCTAATAGTGGGCAACACAGCTGTAAATGGGATTAAAAACTTCTGCAACAAGAAAAACGCAGAAGTTATGATTGGTACCAGTAATGTGGTGTCCGATATCTCAGAGAATATTCTGGCAATCACAGAAAAGCGCCCGACTCTAGAAAACCTTATCATACACTGTGGAGCCATGGATGATGTGGCTAAGAAAAAATCTGAAGGATTGAAGGAGGATTTCACTTGTCTGCTGAATAAAGTTGGAGGTCTCAATATCAAGGTGTTTCTCAGTGGACCCTTTGCACCGATTTTCTGTGGAGATGAGATTTTTTTGAGACTTCTGATGATTAATAAATGGTTGAAAAAAGCATGTGCTACTACATCTGTGAACTTCATTGAGAACTTCAATAGTTTTTGGGTAAAAAGACACCTTCAAGCAAGATGGTTTCTGTTTGAACAAGCCGGGAGCCAGAAGTCTCACATCTAATGTCTTCTATTCAGTACAATTTCTGCCAACAGCTTCGACCTTCAGCAGAGAACATGGAGTGTCAACAACAACAATAACGCTGCCTCCAACAGCTCCAGCAGAGACAACCGGCCAGTTGGCTGAGAGAGATAGGTCATCACAAAAGGTCTTCCTGTCGAAATCCACAGGAGAATTGGACCCCCCCGTTATAATTCAATTCAGTTTATTTATATAGCGCCAATTCACAACACATGTTGTCTCAAGGCACTTCACAAAAGTCAGGTACATACAGGGGTTGGACAATGAAACTGAAACACCTGTCATTTTAGTGTGGGAGGTTTCATGGCTAAATTGGACCAGCCTGGTAGCCAGTCTTCCTTGATTGCACATTGCACCAGTAATAGCAGAGTGTGAAGGTTCAATTAGCAGGGTAAGACCACAGTTTTGCTCAAAATATTGAAATGCACACAACATTATGGGTGACATACCAGAGTTCAAAAGAGGACAAATTGTTGGTGCACGTCTTGCTGGCGCATCTGTGACCAAGACAGCAAGTCTTTGTGATGTATCAAGAGCCACGGTATCCAGGGTAATGTCAGCATACCACCAAGAAGGACGAACCACATCCAACAGCATTAACTGTGGACGCAAGGGAAGCTGTCTAAAAGGGATGTTCGGGTGCTAACCCGGATTGTATTCAAAAAACATAAAACCACGGCTGCCAAAATCACGGCAGAATTAAATGTGCACCTCAACTCTCCTGTTTCCACCAGAACTGTCCATCGGGAGCTCCACAGGGTCAATATACACGGGCAGGCTGCTATAGCCAAACCTTTGGTCACTCATGCCAATGCCAAACGTCGGTTTCAATGGTGCAAGGAGCGTAAATCTTGGGCTGTGGACAATGTGGAACATGTATTGCTCTCTGATGAGTCCACCTTTACTGTTTTCCCCACATCCGGGAGAGTAACGGTGTGGAGAAGCCCCAAAGAAGCGTACCACCCAGACTGTTGCATGCCCAGAGTGAAGCATGGGGGTGGATCAGTGATGGTTTGGGCTGCCATATCATGGCATTCCCTTGGCCCAATACTTGTGCTAGATGGCCGCATCACTGCCAAGGACTACCGAACCATTCTTGAGGACCATATGCATCCAATGGTTCAAACATTGTATCCTGAAGGCAGTGCCGTGTATCAGGATGACAATGCACCAATACACAGAGCAAGACTGGTGAATGATTGGTTTGATGAACATGAAAAGTGAAGTTGAACATCTCCCATGGCCCCTCACTGTCCCCAAAAACTAAATATTATTGAGCCACTTTGGGGGTTTTTGGAGGAGCGAGTCAGGAAACTTTTTCCCCTCCACAGTATCACATAGTGACCTGGCCCCATTTCCTGCAAAAAAGAATGTCTTAAAATCCCCCCTGACCACTATGCAGGACTTGTATATGTCATTCCCAGGAAAAAACTGATGCTGTCTTGGCCGCAAAAGGAGGCCCAAAACCCCTATTTAATAAATTATTGTGGTCTAAAATCAGGTGTTTTCAGTTTCATTGTCCAAACCCCCTGTACATTCCAATTAGTCCTAACCATTAAAAGTGCAGTCAGAGTTAGTTTTTATTCAAATTGGATAAAAAGTTTTTCTGTCTAAGGGAAAAACCCAAGCAGATTGGATCAATTCAGTGACTTGCAGCATTCACTCCCCCTGGATGAGCATGTAGAGACAGTGGACAGTCAACTGGCGTTGACTTGAAAGCAATCCCTCATACTGAGCATGCATGTAGCAACAGTGGAGAGGGGAAAAAATTCCCTAAAAACAGGAAGAAACCCTCCAGCATAACCCGGGGCTCAGTGTGAGCGGCCATCTGCCACGACCGACTGGGGGTTTGAGAGAACAGAGCAGAGACACAAAGAGAACAAAGAAGCACTGATCCAGGAGTTCTTTCTATGGGAAGGAAAAGTAAATGTTAATGGATGTAGCTCCTTTAGTCGTTTCATCTAAAAAAAAAAGAACAAATAAACTTTGAGCCAGTTTTCCAGGTTAGAGTCTGAAAAAGAGCACATATAATTAGTTACAGTAAAAGCTCAGTCAATCGCCATGTCTAGGAGAGAGAAAGGGTTAAACACTGAAAGACAGGGCCATGTGGATCATCAGTAGAGGGTGAGCATTAAGTTGTTGCCAGCAGAAGCTCGGACGATTCCCCCCTCCAGAAATGTGTTACAGGTAGACACAGAGTCAGGCCAGGTGCAGCTTCTAGGAAGAGAAAAGAAAGAGAACATAAAGTTAAAAGCTGAAATAACAGCAAATAATGCAAAATTGGAGAGTAATGTGAGAATGTAGCGAAGAGGGTGAAAGTGGTCGTTATGTCCTCCAGCAGCCTAAGCCTATAGCAGCATAACTACAGAGACAGTTTCAGTTTCAGTTTATTTATTTCTATAGCGCTTATTTACAACAATGTCGTCTCAAGGCACTCCACAAAGGGTCCAGAACACTTTTATACCCCCCTCCCCCCAAATCCAGACCCAGACCGACCCCCCCAGTAAACCCCCCTCACCCCAGACCCAAATGGCTCTGACATCTTCTCCATTCAACACCCCTGTGGCCTTCTAATCAGGACCTTCAAATCCCTTCTCTGTGATACGGTCTGGGCAGTGGTAACTCTATCAGAAATGAGCATGTCCAGGAAAAACTTGGGCTAAAAGGATAAGAGACAGTAATAAACAATCAAACTTAAAAGCCATAAACTGTCAGGTACAACCAGACACAGAGTTAATATCAGCAACTAAGTCATATAAACTGGCTTTATTGAACATTAGATCTCTATCAGAAAAATCATTTTTAATCAATGACTTCATTACTCACCACGATCTTGATGTTATGTTGTTAACAGAAACATGGTTACATGAATTTAATGAAGCTCCCATTCTGATAGAGTCAACGCCTCCGAACTACAATTTTCTTTGTGAGAGCAGACAGCAAATTAAAGGTGGAGGGATGGCCACTTTGTTTAAAGATTTACTAAAGTGTAAAAAAGTATTTCTGGGCCAATTTGACTCTTTTGAATATTTGGTCTCCAGGTGAAGAGCCTGGTCTGAACCATGTTCTTGAATATTTACAGGCCTCCTAAGTCCAAAACAAACTTTTTCAGTGATTTTAATGAGCTTTTATCTGTGATATGTGTTGATTATGACTGTTTAATTATTGTGGGAGACTTCAACATTCACATGGACAATCCTGAAGACAGAAGTACAATAGAACTATGTGACACTCTTAGAAAATTTGGTTTGACTCAACATGTCAAACAGCAAACGCACAAACAGGGACATATTTTGGACTCTAAACATTTCCAAGGTGTCTGTAACTGATGTTGCCCTATCTGACCACTTTTCTGTTATTTTTGAAAGCATCATCTCCAATGGCTCAGTTTGCCAAAGCAACATTATAAGAAAACGCATCTTTAAGGACGGTGCCACTGAAACCTTTAACCAGATTTACTCTTCTACCTCCACTTTGCCCTGTAACACTGTAGATGAGCTGGTAGACAACTTTAATTCTAAAATCTCGTACATCATTGATTCAATTGCTCTAATTAAAGTGAAAGTCGTTTCTGGGAAGAAAATGTCTCAGTTGAGAAGTGCTCCACCAGTCAGAAGTGAAAAAAAGGAGTGTCGGAAAGCTGAACGCAGGTGGCGAAAGACTGGACTCCAGGTTCACCATATTATCTATAAAGAGAGACTATACAGATATAACCTACAACTGAAAAATGCAAGGAAATCTTTCTTCTCCGAGATCATCAGCAAAAACATTAACAATGCTCGTGCATTATTTGACACGGTCGACAGGTTAACAAACCCTCCTGTAACTGTAGCATCTGAACTCCACTCCACCAGGGCCTGCAATGAATTTGCTAACTTCTTCACTGAAAAACACCCAAAAGATCAGAGGGGCAGTCAGCACATCCACATCAACTCCAGTACCTAAGTTGTCTCCAACTAGAACTGTTTTGACAAAATTTTCCAATTTCAACAAATAAACTACAAAAACTTAGAAGAAATCGTAAAGCAACTAAACTCTTCTTCCAGCTGTCTCGATGTATTACCCACTGCTTTCCTTAAGAAAGGTTTGCCTGTCATAACATCTGATTTAACTCAAATAATAAACACATCCCTTTTGTCAGGTGTTTTCCCCCAGGCCCTGAAAACAGCAGTTATCAAACCTCTATTGAAAAAGAGCAACTTGGACAAGCTGCTACTACAGAACTACAGGCCTACGTCAAACCTCCCCTTCATCAGTAAGATTATTGAAAAAGCTTTGTTTCAGCAGTTAAACAACTTCTTAAAAATGACCAACCGCTTCGATGTCTTCCAGTCATGCTTCCTGCTCACCACAGTTCAGAGACTGCTCTTGTCAAGGTGTTCAATGACATCTGTGTAAATGCAGACTGTGGAAGAACCACAGTGCTGGTATTATTGGACCTTAGTGCAGCATTCGACACTGTTGATCACTCCATTTTATTAGAGCGCCTGGAAATCTGGGTCGGCCTTTCTGGTACAGCACTCGATTGGTTTAAATCCTACTTGAAGGACAGAGACTTTTTTGTGTCAATAGGTAACTTTACATCAGAGACCACAAAAATCACATGTGGCGTTCCCCAAGGGTCCATCTTAGGGTCCCTCCTATTCAATATCTATATGCTCCCCCTAACTCAGATTTTAATAAACAAGAATATAAGTTATCATAACTATGCAGACGACACACAGCTATACGTTACGATGTCACCAGGTGACTATGAACCCATTCAAGCGCTGGGTAAATGCTTAGAAGAAATCAATGCATGGATGTGCCAAAATGTTCTTAAACTGAATCAAAACAAAACTGAAGTAATAATCTTTGGACCAAAGGAAAAGCGTTTAAAAGTTAGCACACAGCTTCAGTTAATACAGCTAGAAACCACAAATCAGGTTCAAAATTTGGGTGTAGTGATGGACTCAGACCTGAACCTTCAGAGGCACATAAAGACAGTAACAAGGTCAGCCTTCTATCACCTAAAGAACATCTCCAGGATTAAAGGACTAATGTCTCAGCAGGACCTTGAAAAACTACTTCATGCATTCATCTTTAGTAGAATTAATTGCTGCAACGGTGTCTTCACTTCAAGTCGATCAGACAGCTGCAGTTTATCCAGAACGCTGCTGCCCGCATCGTCAGTAAAACTAAGAAAATGGAGCACATCACTGTTATGAATGTATGATTCTGTGGCCTTTTCTAATCATCTCTTTGCTGCCCTAATTAAATATCTCTGCCCTTGTTGCATATCTGCTGCACCGCTCACTGCTACAGCTTACACAACATAACTGTTGATTTCACATAAGATGCAACACATAGTCAAGGATAAACTGATCCAAGAGGATGACACCCTTTAGGAGGGTTAAGAACAGGCATAGATAAAAGCAGGACTCACGCTCCATTCTTTGCTCCTCTCGGTTCATCCCTAAGATGGGCTGAGGGGGGCCCGGTACCGAAGGTGAATGTCACTCTGTATCTGTTTAGTTGTATACTCTTTACACTGATTATTTTGGCATTAAATCTTGATTTTATACTTAACCATTTCTCATTATTTCAGAAGGTAAATACTTTGCTGGTTTTACTGGTTGGGTCTCGGAACTGGAGAGAAACGGACCCGGTGGTGCACAGGGAGGAAAGAGAGTAAAAACTCCCATTTTACAACATCACCCAGTTCTAAAGTCCTTACACTGGCTCCCTGTAGCTCAGATAATAGACATTAAAATACTTCTGTTAGTCTATAAATCACTGAATAACTTGGCACCAAAATACATTACAGTGTATCAACCAACCAGACCTCTCAGGTCTTCTGACTCAAATCTACTCTGCATACCCAGAACCAGAACCAAACATGAAGAAGCAGCTTTTAGTTCTTATGCTCCAGTAATCTGGAAAAAACTCCCAGAAAACTGTAAAAGCGCTGAAAACAATAAACTACAATGGCATTTGTGGTGGTAATGGGAAAATGTTAAAAAGCCTAAATAGTTTTGCAAGCCATATAAAGTATCAGTGTCTAGATAGTACTCTGCTGAATGACTTCTCATGTTTGGGTCTCACCTTGGCTGCCTCCCAGTGTGGCCAGTCTGAAGACCTCCTCAAAGGTGAGTGTTTTGTGTTCTCGGTCCTGGATGGTCAGGACTTTGGATCCATCCAGAGTTCTTCTTACAGCATCAAGCATAGAAGATGAGTAGCCTCCTGCCACATCTGATGCAGCACAAACACAGAAGGTTGCAAGCATTCACTGACATGTGTTACGGACAAGGTAACTTAATTTAATTTTTGTTAGATAACAAAGCAAAACTAAATGTTTCCTCATCTAATAACCCAAACTGAGTTCATTTGCATGCCTGCTGATGAGGTGACTTGTTAAAATCACTACAATAACTTCAAAATCAGATGCTGTTTCAGAATTTGATGTAAGGTCAAACATTTTCACCTACCTGTACCCAACCCCAGCTTCACTTTGTGATTCAGGACGTTCCGTACATTTAACAGTCCACTGCACAACCTGGTTAAACAAACAGACCAAAAACTGTAAAAATGACTTCAGTTTTTTTTTACTGTCTGGACTGTCTTATCAGCCCTGGACCCTTTACAGCCATCTGTTTATTTTCTGGAATCCATAGGAATCGATTCTATAAGTTCCAATGATTAAACAATGATATTCCATGTCTTACTGTCCTGCTTTTAACATAAAGTCTGTGTTCTGCAAATCTTTGACCTTATTGTAGTTCTGAGGAAAGACTTACGAGAAGTTTGAATTGGGACAGTGGGACAAAGCAGCTCCTGTTTCCCTGAACAGAGCCAACTCTTTATCACTGAGGTGGCAGCCATGGGCCATAACAGTCTGCAAGGCATTCATATTGAGAGGATTATGAGCAGTTTGTCCAATTTTATGTAAGCATTCACATTCTTGCGCCAAAGATTTGACCGCGACCAGTCCTGGATGGGACTGTACTCTCACCTTGTCAGTTAGAAGATTGCATTTGTGATAGACATCTGAATAAGACTCTGACTTGGGAAAGAGCTCTTTTACGAGCTTTATTTCCTCAAGGTTTTCACTGATGTGACTCTGAAATAAATAAATAAATAAATCCCTTTAGGTTCAACAATAAATGATCCTTGGAGTCAGGTTGCCACTGTGAACTCACTTGAATATGCAGATTGTTATTCTTGGCAGTTGCTCCCAGCTGAGCAAGCAAGGCTTCTGTGCAGGACGGTGCGAAACGTGGTGTGACCACTGGCTTCACCAGAGGGTACTGTTAGGACCACCCATCCCCCCCAGAAACAGCAGTCAGAAAACAGTGCTGACCAGTTTCTTTACAAATATTTTACGGAATCCTACCTTTCTGTTTAGTAGTTCTTTGATGAACCTTTTGGAGGAAAAAAAAAACATTAATGCATAAATAATCAATAATGAATGAATAAGTGCAACATATCTTGTTAGACAATCCATTGTGTTATTATGTGGGGATAAGTATGAGACGAACACCATTCTCAGAATATAATTGATATGGACAATGTAATGAAATGTACCCTAAAATAGCTCCCTGGGAATAACATCACATAATGATGCACCTTCTTCGTAAAATAAATTGTTATATGTGGTTGACATCAAACAGAAAAAAGAAATTTAGAATTGAACGCTGACTACCATAAGAACTGACCCATTATTGCAAAGACAATCTGAGGCGCCAAGACTTAAATGTTCCACATTAGGAGAGAAACAACTCATTTAAGTCTGTAAACTGCCTTGCTGAATTAATCTGCTGTGACTAAAGATGGTCCCTCAAGGAATTTCTCCACTTTAAAAATCTGTTAATTCTGTCTGCTTCACTTGAATAAAATCTGAATGTCAGGGGATGGGTATTTGGGGTAGGCTGCGGCCCTTTCCAATGGTCACTGAGCAAGAGACATTGTGCACATTGGTAATGTGGCTAGTGCATCACAGGACAAAACAGAGACACAAGACACTAACAAATAAGCAAATACACACACTCAGTTTAATTCCCAAGGAAGACCCATGGAGTTACAAAGAGAACATGGAAACTGTAAGCAGCGACCCGGAGTCTTGGCTTCAGAAAAAAAGTAGATTTGCAATACATACTAGTAATTTGGTATAGTCAATGGAAAGCTTTGCCTTTTTCCTAAAATAATTTAACAAGAAAACTTTTATCTTGTTTCAAACAGTATTTGTTACTTTTTTAATGTTTCGTTATGTTCATACAGTGGTGGTTCTTGGGGGCCCTGGATTAGCCCCTCCTTCTGTTGCCCCCAACCCCCACTACGGTGCAGTTTGTGAAAATATAATTTTTTCAAATTTTTGTTAAAGGTTGGGCTTAGACACTCCAACTAAAAGAACAGAAAAAGTCAGAGGGTAACTAATGCCTCAGCCCCCATGGGCTCAACGTGACTAACAACCAAACAGAGCTGGATCTCCTTATTTTTAGCAGCAAGCCTACTCACTGGGGTCGCCAACTCCCAGTTGACTGCACATGCATGCAAGCAATATGAAACTTGGTCAGGGCCCAAATAACAAATAATAATTTTTTTTAATGGTGGTGTTGTGCCCCCTTCTAATGCCACCCTGGGTGCCTGCTCATATGCTTTGATAAATGTAACAGATACATTTTGGATAATGGTACCCTAGAGACAATAAATTTAAGCTTACTTCTGGGTCATAATAACAATAGACGCAATAACCTAGTGAAAGACAGTTTTTCAGGATAAGAGTTGTACAGTATACCAATTGTAAAGAATAGTGGTGGAAGTTTCATGGTTTGGTATGTTTCTTTTCCTCTCAAACTGGCCAGCCTATTGTCTTTAAGTTAGCATTATATGTTTTACCAACAAGTGGCTGCAAAAAATAGTAGGTATTTGGACAAAATGTTCTTAACTGGAAGTGGGGTAAACCCTTCAATGTAACATTTTGCTTAGCACTTTAAACAGTTCACATAGATAAGGCCCAAAAGCAAAGAAAATGTATTTATCAAACTCAGCCTAAAGATAAAGTAATTCTCTCTGAAACTTGACTGATATGTTTGAAACTATTTGACAACACAAAATAAAATGAAACAAAACAAATAAAATGGTAAATGGCCTGCACTTGTGCTTTATCAAGTCCCCAGAGACGCCCAAAGCGCTTTACACTACAATCAGTCATCCATCCATTCGTACACACATTCACACACTGACAGTGGTGAGATACATAAAAAATAAAAATGAGAAAAAAAATATGCAAGAAAAACCTGGCAAAAAATGAACTTGCACTTTTAGAAAATTGCTGGCCCAAATATGTTGTCAATAAGCAATTTCAAATGTGAACATGCTGTTTGACAAGTCTACTAAATAAAATGATCAGTACCCACCGATTGGTCTCATCTTGAGACTCCTGAGAGGTTTCTCTGTAATGCTGCACAGCATCGTTTCTGTCCATACACACCTTCCCTACTAAGGCACGCTGCCCAAAATCATCTGCAAAAGCATCATGAACAATACAATCAGAAAAATATGGCAAATAGAAAGTGCCCTAAACAGTATTTGTTACATTGTACATAGTAAAAAAGCAGTGCTTGTATTTCTCTGTGATGCCTGCAGCTACAGTTAAGTCCAGAATTATTCATACCCCTGACAGATTTAGATGATAAATGTTTTTTATTTAACCAAGAAGTTTGTTTCTGATTGGAAATGAGAAAGGCATCTCTCAAATGATTATAAAATCATGTAAAAGTTACATAAATTATAAATATAATTAATTAAAAGTGAAATTTAAATATCTGTGTTTTCATTTGACTTTTATTTATTGTAACATGTCAAAAATTATGCATATCCTTATAAATAATAAATGGAAAAATCTTGATGGTATTGCTGCAATCAAACCCTTCTTTTATTTGCTGAAAAGCCTTTTGTATTTTATCAATGTAATGAGCTCCAAGTCTTTGAGGTTAAAAGGCCTCCTTGCCATCACCCTAATCTTTAGCTCCCTCCACAGATTTTCTGTCAAACTCAAGTCAGGAGTCTGGCTGGGCCACTCCAAATAATAGCGCTATATTACTTCCAGTCAGAAAAAAACATATTGGTAACATTTAATGATTACTCTAAACCTACATCTGCCAGGGGAATGAATCATATTGAGCTTAACTTAAATCCACATTATATCTCCTATGTGCTGATTTCGAGCTAAGTACCTTTGCTCCATGTCAAAGCTTTTCTTAATTAGTGTCATCTGGTATGAGTAGAAAGACAATAAGAGGTATGATTTATTTCTATAAAAGTTGTGTTAGAGGAGATTCACATAAATAATGTTCGAAATCACATTGTCATAATGCTACAGGATATTCTGTTATCTGATATTCTCGTTATCAATAAGAACCAGTAGCTGTCAGTTTCTTTTTGGCATATGGTGTAAGAAAGTAAACTAAAGGCAGAAAAGGATGGACTATGAGACAGGCATTTTAAGCACTTTGGTATCACTTTTTGAGTACTCTAAAAAAAATCTGGGCTGAGGGAAAGGAGAAATGCAAGTCATATTCTTTTCTCCGCTCCTTAAAACAAGAAGAAGTCCAGTTGCTTTCGACTTAGAACACTTGGAGAACATTTAGAACTCTGTTTCTTGACAACCAAGTTTCAATAGAAAACAAGAACAATCCCCCATTAATATCACAATTGCTCAACCTTTTTTCAACTTGTTAACCCACCCTCCCGGTAATCATCACCCTGAATAATTAGTAATAATTATTGAACTATTGAATTATGAACTAGTGAATTATTGAATAATTATTGAAGATAAAACCAAACGCCTGGAACTGGGACAACGAAGTTGAGCCTAATTAGTTCTGTTGGTTACATCTGTGTGTTTCTTGTTGTAAGATCGAGGGGCAAAGTCATCATGCATGGATATGCCCAGCACAATTTTAGGCTATTCAATAGCACAATAACATCCAAGGTAACTTAGTTACAAGAAGAAAAAAATATCTAGGACACAGGTGACATAGAAAGTGGTGGTTCAGCAGGTTGGCCAAGGTTACGGTTATAAGTCACTCTGGTAGGACTATTTATAAATGCATTACAGTACAGGTAGTACATTTTCCGTGTCCATAATGCAACAATAAGCCAGTCTAATTAAGTTGAAACAAAATAAACATGTATGGTTGCTGTAAAATCCTGAAACATGGATATGTGCTCAGACAAGTGTTAATGTCTGACAGTTCTCCACATAAAAACTGGTCAGAACAGTACAAAGTTGAAAGTTTAATGACCCTGCTTACATAAAATGACAGTTTAAAGCTGCCAATCCAGATCTCTATTCAGTACATTTGCAGCATTGCACGTATTTTCCAGCTCACCCCCAGTGTTATGCAATGCAGTGAGAGTGAGATGACAAGGACAAGGCATAAAGGTGAAGGACCACTCTGCTTCCAAAGACACTTCAGCTGAGTGGAGAGTAAATACAGCAACCAAAAGTAAAAATCTTATGGGTTCTTTACAACTAGAGAAACATGTGATGATCACATTCACATTCACAAGACATTTTATAAGACAATGACAGCAGAGCTTAATGATGTTAGCTGAGACTTATTTATGTTATATTACTTTGGCTTCCCCTTTCCTTATTATTTTACGTAGAGAAGAATATCAGAGTTACAAAGCTTCATGTTCACCATAGAAATGAAATCGAGTGTGTGCAGTTGAATAGATATATTTTATTCTTGTTTTTTATACTATCTGCAGCTATTTATTCATAAGGCTAAAACACCACAGGTTAGTTACAGACAGAAAACATCAAATAAAACTAGTTATTTCTAAAGTATAGCTTTACATTAAAGTACTTGTGTGTGTTTGACACCTTACTTGTAATCTGGCCAAGCAAAAGAGCTGCATCAGTGTGTATGGTGGCAAAGTAACACGCAGTGGTTGTTCCGTTTCTTAAAGTCCTTTTCTAAGAAGAAAACCAAAGCATTATTTCACTACAGTATTACTGTGTCATTTCAGTGTTCTCTATTAGGAAAATATGTTGTATAAATGCCACAAAGCTCATTGTTTTCTCACTGTCTTTACCAAACATGTTATGAAATTTTTTTTTAAATATGCAAACTCACCACTACTTGAGTGTACACTTTATTTGCAAACTCTAAGTCCTTAAATTGTGACTCCACGGGAAAGGTGTAGTTGTTGAGCCACTGCAGTAGAGGCATGTCCAGGGCTGTGCCTGCATAGCTGTACTGGGAAGCATGGATGTGGGTGTCTATCATTCCAGGCATCAAGAACTCACTGGAAGACAGAAAAACATCAACAAGCTGTAAAAATGTAAAAAAGGAATAATTTCTGTTATATTTATATGTTTTCACATAGAACAAAATTTATAGACACTAAAATGTCCAGAACATTTTGCATCACAACTGATTCACACTTTTACTCACTGTTGGTCCAGTTGAGTGACTGCAGAAGGGCTAAATCTAAAAACCTCAGACAATTTCTGTGACTCGTTTCCTTCCCCAATGAAAGCAATCTGATGGCAGAATAAGATTCAATGAGATTTAAGGGAACCACATATCCTAAGAGAAAAGAGTATGCATAGACTATGAACTCAGATAGTAAATGTTATTTGTTTGTAAATGTTATTTGTTTAAACGGCAGCGGAACATAGTTTGGAGGAACATGATTTTTGTTCTGTAAAATGCACCACTTTACCTAAAACTATAATCAAATTATAACACTGGTCATAGCGAGCAGAAGAACAGAGAAAGAAAGCACTCTCGACTATTTTTTTTTAGCGTTTAACATTTCCTTATAACTTTCTATCAAATATCAAATCCCAGTTTGCCAAAGATCTTGGCACATAATTATACAACAAAAGCAAGCAGTAGTGACCAGTTATCCCACATATTATTGAGATCGTTCTTCTTTTGTTATACTCCTTGGTAGAAGTTTATTATATATATCCAGACTGTCAGAGTCCACCTTGCAATTTTTAAATAACAGGATTACGTTTCAACCCAGCCCTAAAAAGCAAAGTTATGTTTTACCAATCGGTTTTCATTTTGTCTTTTGCGCAAATGTGATCAAATCAAAAACAATTTTACCAACAGACAAAATAAATACGACAAATAGGACAAAAGAGTCGCAAAAACCTTTCCCTCTGAGTCAACTCCTAGGAGCGCATCCTCCAGGATCTGCAGCGCCTCCTTAGGGGTCGAGTGGACTAATGTGCCCCTGTAGACAAACGCAATAGCGGTGCTAGACTTGTCAGGAGTTTCCATGTTTCCACCAGATTAGCGCAAATGTGCAAACGGAGCTGCGAGAAAGGCTACCTGCGAGTTTTATGGCTTGCCCCACCCTGCATGAGGAGGCACCGTTTATTCACCTGACCGCAGAGATAATCCGCAGCCAATGAGAAGAAAGCGTGGAGTACTATGAGATGTGTTTGTGTGTGTGTGTGAGCGAGCTTGAATGTGTTGCTTATCATAGGTTACCATCACCAAAAGATAAATAATCAAAATACCAGCGAAAATGTGAAAGCAGCTGGTCAGAAAATATAAAAAGGGTTTAATTGCTGTAATTTCAACAAAGGATTCCAAGTTATTTTCCTGCCAAATGGTAAATAGCCTGCACTTGTATAGCACTTTATAAAGTCAAGACCCAAAGGGGTCTCTGGGGAATTACACTACAATTAGTAATTCACGCATTCATACACACTTTCACACACTGACAGTGGTAAACTGCAATGTAGCCACAGCTGCCCTGGGGCACACTGACAGAAGTGAGGCTGCCATACACAGGCGCCACCGAGCCCTCTGACCACCATCAGCAAGCAAGGAGGGTGAAGTGTCTTGCCCAAGGACACAACGACTAAGACAGACAGAGCAGGGGTCAAAAACAAAGTTCTTGGTTGAAAGAAAATTATTTTAAATACAATCAAAATGTACCTGGGCTATGAATAATATTGAGGGCTGTATCCAAGCATGTTAATAGAATGTTTAGTGGGAGGAAAAAGTGTGGTGAGAAAAAGTGCACAAGCAACAGGGATAACCGCAGCATTGAGAGGATTGTGAAGCAAAGCTTATTCAAGAGTTTGGGGGGTTCATGAAGTGTGAACAATTCAACTTACTCCATACAGACTTACCACCCACATCTAGGACACCAGCTTCAACTGCTGCATTCCTTGTGTTATGTCACTCTTGAAATAGAGACACTGTTAGAAGCAACTTAACCTGGACTAAAGAGATAAAGCACTGGCCTATGGTTCTATGTTAAGATGAAAGAACATTTTGTATTTTATTTGGATATCACGGTCCCAGAGCCTAACGGAAGAGTAGGCACATAAAACACAAACTGTGACAGTTGGATCAAAATGTTAATTCTGATCTAGTATTATTTAAACGTCCTTTCACTTACTAAAACTAGTAAAAAGTAAAAAAAAAGTTATTTTTTAAACATGATCAACCTAACATAAAATTAAACTCCCCTGAATAAATCTTCCTGATCTTTCACATTTGCAACTTTTAACTTAAGCCGCAGTTTGCGGTGAGGTTATTAAGGGCTCCATTTATTCAAAGGTATCAGTCAGGAGAAGTTCCTCAGGTAAACAGGTTAATTGGACACAAGTGAGTATCATGATTCGGTTTCAAAAGGACATCCACAAAAGGCTCAGTCGCTTACAAGCAAGGATGAGGCGAGGTTCACCAATTTGTGAACTGCTTGAGCAAATAGTCCCACAGTTTATGTTTCTCAACGTACAATTGGAAGGGAATTAGGGATTTCATCAACTACAGTCCATAATATCATCAAAAGATTCAGAAAATCTGGAGAAATCTCTGAACGTAAGCAGCAAGGCTAAAAAAACCAACATTGAATGCCCAGGACCTTTGACCCCTTTAGAAGGTACTGCATTAAAAAAACAACATCATTCATAACAATATTACCACATGGGCTCAGGGACACTTTAGAAAACCATATTCAGTTAACACAGTTCATCAGTACATCTATAAGGGCAAATTACAACTCTATCATGCAAAGTGAAAGCCAAATATCAACAACACCCAGAAACACAGCCGGCTTCTCTGGGCCCAAGCTCATCTGAGATGGACTGACACAAACTAGAAAAGTATGCTGTGATCTGAGTCCACATTTCAAATAGTTTTTAGAAATCATGGACCTTGTGTCCACCAGGCTAAAGAGGAAAAGGATTGTTATCAGCGCAAAGTTCAAAAGCCAGCATCTGTGATGGTATGGGGGTGTGTTAGTGCCCATGGCACAGGGAACTGAAGGCACCATTAATGCTGAAAGGTACATACGGGTTTTGGAGCAACATATGCTGCTATCCAAGCAACGTCTTTTTTAGGGACCTCCCTGCTTATTTCAGCAAGACAATGCCAAGTCACATTCTGCACGTGTTACAGCGTAGCTTTGTAGTTAAAGAGTGTGGGTACTAAACTGGCCTGCCTACAGTTCAGACCTTTCTCCCATTGAATGTGGCGCATTGTGAAGTGCAAAATACGACAACGGAGACTCCGCTCTGTGAGCAACTGAAGATGTTCATGGGATGGGAAAGAATTCTACCTACAAAGCTTTAACAATCAGTGTCCTCAGTTCCCAAACGCTTATTGGAAAAGTGATGTAACACAATGGTAAACATGCCCCTGTCCCAGCTTTGTTGGAATGTGTTGCAAACAAATTCAAAATGAGTGAATATATGCAATAAAGCAATAAAGATTATTAGTTTGAACATTAAATTGTAATGTATTCCATTGCATATAGGTTGAACAGGGTTTGCAAATCATTGTATTCTCTTTTACTTAAATTTTGCACAACATCCCAACTTCAGTGGAATTGGGGTTGTACCACGACACAATGAAAACATTAATAATTGGACAAAATGTGGGACATCAGTGATATTACAAAAACTGGATGTTTTCTCAAAATCAATGAAATTGCAAAAAGAATTATGTAAGGAAGCTGCCAAGAGGCTGACAGCAACACTGATGGAGCTGCAGGAATTTCTGACAGGTACTGGTTGACTTGTCCATGTGACAACCATCTCCTCTATTCTCCATATGTGTAAGCTAGTTTGGGCTGAAAGACAGAAGCATTTTCTTCCAAAGAAAATGTGCAGACCTGGCTAGAATCCAACAAAACCTTGTAAGAATGTGAACTCAATTTGAAGCTTTGGGCCACAATTAAAAGAGGTGTGTTTGACACAAAAGAAACACGTAACATCACCAGAACAAACACCACACCCACCGTGAAACATGGTGACGAAATGTAACTTTAAAAAAAGCAATGCTGTATTAGATAACAATGTCTTTTTAAATGACATTTTAGCATTGCTTATGGAGGAAGATGGTCAAGACTGAATCTTGTTCCTCCTCTTAACTTCAGTCTTAAAGTTGACACTGTGTTTGTCCCATGAAAGCTGCCCAGTAAACTTTTCTTTTTCAGAGTCTCCAAGGGTAAGACTAGGTTTTTAGTCATGAGTGTGTCAGAAAGCCATGTGAGGACATCAGGCTGTAAGTAGAAGTGCATCCCATGAGATCCATGACTAATACCTATGTTTGTCACAAAGACATGTGCTAATGAGGAAATAACTGCTGGAAAAGTTAACACATTCTTTTAAATTTATCAAGTCCACATGGCAAATGAGGGTTTATTTTTGATGATGACGACATCCATGAAACTAGTTTTATATAGTCCAAGGTCAATGTGTGTCAAAATATGTTGAGATACAAGAAAAATGAGAATTGATTGATTTGATGAGTGTACAATGTGTTACAGTTATATGTTGATTGGATAAGTATCAGATAATGTGAAAAACCAGGAGGTGATGTCAATGACTTTGGCAACAGCTTGGCAAACCTTTGTGAATCATGAAGAAAAGAAGATGTTTCAGTTAGGCTACCTTAAGTGTTACATAAACTACAGAGGCTTGCAAAAGTATTCATACCAGTTGATTTTTTCAGATTTTGTCACATTACAATCACAAACCTCAGTGTATCCTAACGGGATTGAATGTGCCTCACCAACACAAAATAGCACATAATTTGTAAAGTCGCAAATAAATGATACATTGTTTTTAAAATGTGTAACACACACTGTGTGTTAGATGACAAATTGAATTTTGAAGCCAACTGTGAAGCAGTGTAGAAAAGGTCACATCAGGGCCTCGTCTGCTTGAGGAACTTCTGCTTTTTAAATAGTGACCGAACCATATTGATCCTTTTTTATAGTGCTTTTATTGAATCCATTTTAACCATTTCCTTGTTGTCTTTGTTTGGCCACACAACTGTGACAAAGAGGAGTCCCCTTCATCTAGACTGATTGGAGAGCCCCAACAAGCCGTTCTATCCCTGTACAGCAGGTAGGTGCAGCAGATTGCCACTTGTGTTTTAAATGATGACTTCCATGCCCATAACAGGGATTTTCAGCTTCTTTCCTCTGGAAGAAGATTTCTTAGTCCTTAAATGTACGACCAGATGTTTTAAAAACAGCTTGTTTCGAATACTGTTACTGAACAAGCTAAAATGATACTGCCACTCTCAATGGATTTCAGTGGATATAATTGATTTTATTGAGTCTAGATTAATTTGGTTTTATGGTTTTTACCCATTGGTTTTATAAAGATTGTATTTATCCCTTATTTATCTTATTTCATCGGTCTTGCTGTCCTCTTCTGTGTCCTGCTTTGATTTGATTTATGGAACATGGAGCACTATTACAGGGGTTGGACAATGAAACTGAAACACCTGGTTTTAGACCACAATGATTTATTAGTATGGTGTAGGGCCTCCTTTTGCGGCCAATACAGCGTCAATCCATCTTGGGAATGACATATACAAGTCCTGCACAGTGGTCAGAGGGATTTTAAGCCATTCTTCTTGCAGGATAGTGGCCAGGTCACTACGTTTCCTGACTCGCTCCTCCAAAACACCCCAAAGTGGCTCAATAACATTTAGATCTGGTGACTGTGCAGGCCATGGGAGATGTTCATCTTCACTTTCATGTTCATGAAACCAATCTTTCACCAGTCTTGCTGTGTGTATTGGTGCATTGTCATCCTGATACACGGCACCACCTTCAGGATACAATGTTTGAACCATTGGATGCACATGGTCCTCAAGAATGGTTTGGTAGTCCTTGGCAGTGACGCGCCCATCTAGCACAAGTATTGGGCCAAGGGAATGCCATGATATGGCAGCCCAAACCATCACTGATCCACCCCCATGCTTCACTCTGGGCATGCAATAGTCTGGGTGGTACGCTTCTTTGGGGCTTCTCCATACCGTAACTCTCCCGGATGTGGGGAAAACAGTAAAGGTGGACTCATCAGAGAACAATACATGTTCCACATTGTCCACAGCCCAAGATTTGCGCTCCTTGCACCATTGAAACCGACGAAAGGTTTGGCTATAGCAGCCTGGCCGTGTATATTGACCCTGTGGAGCTCCCGACGGACAGTTCTGGTGGAAACAGGAGAGTCGAGGTGCACATTTAATTCTGCCGTGATTTGGGCAGCTGTGGTTTTATGTTTTTTGGATACAATCCGGGTTAGCACCCGAACATCCCTTTCAGACAGCTTCCTCTTGCGTCCACAGTTAATCCTGTTGGATGTGGTTCGTCCTTCTTGGTGGTATGCTGACAGTACCCTGGATACCGTGGCTATTGATACATCACAAAGACTTGCTGTCTTGGTCACAGATGCGCCAGCAAGACGTGCACCAACAATTTGTCCTCTTTTGAACTCTGGTATGTCACCCATAATGTTGTGTGCATTTCAATATTTTGAGCAAAACTGTGCTCTTACCCTGCTAATTGAACCTTCACACTCTGCTATTACTGGTGCAATGTGCAATCAAGGAAGACTGGCTACCAGGCTGGTCCAATTTATCATGAAACCCATGAAACTACAATCTTTCCACTCAATCCAAACTGTTAATGAACCCCATGACCTGAATATTTAGCTAAGTCAAAGTGGGGTATCGACTTTTCTGATGTAATATCTTTATGGATGCATTTATTGGGCAACCATTAATGTGCAGAATCATTGTGCAACTGAATGAAAAATAAACTGTTTCCCTTCTTACTTGTTTACTTTAATCTAAGGGACAGTAAAAAAAAAAACTCAGAAATGACAGATAAATACATAAATATACATATAAATCAGTGACAAATATAGCCACTCTCTGTAATAATTCTACTCATGCTTTCCATACATTAAGTTTCCTGATCTGCAGACGACCAATTTTATGTGTAGCAGCAACTAAAGACTCCCAGACTTTGTCCAGAAAGGTGGACTGTTTTCCTTCACTGTAAATCTGCCATTCAACAGTACACTGAAGCTCTTCCATGCATGTGATGGAGCACTGTCCCACATAATAATCATGGTGTCCTTAAAAGGTGCAGACTTTTTCCTGTCTTACAGCTTGAAAAAAACGTCTCCTAAAAATTGGTAGTAGATTTTGAAGTAAATTTTTCGGAAAGCTCCAACTAGTTGATCTTTAATTTTACCAGCCCATTCCAGTTCCCCACCTCCAACCTTCAGGTGTTTGAGTCAAAGTGGAACCTTCTGCCTGTTTCTGACCCAGCCATGGATCCATCAAACAGGTCCATCAAGAGTCATCTCATTCTTCCTTTGAAAAACTCTGTGTTCAGACATTTTTTTTGCAGGAGTCTTGACGATTTATTGGCAGTCAGCTTTCAGCCTTCCTTGCTCTGGCCATGTCTCTGAGCACTAAACACCTAGTACTTCTGGGCTTCCCAGAGAGGTTGCAATTTTTGAGTACGACGGCACTGGAGAAAAATAAGTTCTTGGTAGCACTGCGTTTGACTCTTCTCAAATGTTTGGGAGTGAATCCTTGTTTCTCAACACATTTCTTGCGACCCTGTTGACTATTTGCAACAAAATGTTTTATGGTTCTGGCGCAGCGCTGGTGGTGTAGGGGTTTAGAGTGCAACCACATATAGAGGCTATAGTCCTCAAAGCGGCCGTCCCGGGTTCGAGTCCCGGACCTGGCGACCTTTGCCGAATGTCTCCTCCTCTCTTTGCCCCTCCTTTCTGTCTACCTACTATCCAAAATAAAAGCCTCTAGTGCCAAAAAATTCTTAAAAAAAAAAAAAATGGTTCTGTGACCACACCCTAATAGCTTGGCAATTTCCTCCATGCATTTCAAAGACTTATTACAAATTTGGACTTTTCAGAGTCAGTGAAATCTCTTTTTTGACCTGTTTTGCTGGAGGAATAGAAACTGCCTAATCATTAAGCACACCTTGTTATAGGGTGTTGATCTCATTAGGAACCCACTCTCCTTCATTACACAAAAACATATCACGTGATATGCTTAAACGCATTAAGTATTGAAGTTTATGCAGCTTGATGTCAAAAAGAATATGCATGAAATTATATGGCCAAAATGCTCATTTGTCAGGGCAGTGTTTGCATCATCAGAGAATGATGCCATCACCACGTTTAACCAAGAGGATGGTGTTTTCAGGGTTCCGTGCTGTTAGTTTTCTATTACAAATAGCATTTTTCATAACCATCTGATCAGAGAACCTTCTTTCACATTTGCTGTGTTGCCTACGTAACTTGTTGCAAACGGTGAATGAGAATTTGTATGGATCATAATGGCTTTCGTCCCGCCCCTCTTCCGTAAATGCCAGATGTGTTAATGGTGATGTCAACAGATTTTCCTATCTGAGGTGGGGATCTCTGCAGAGTTTAGGTGGACAGCCATGTCTCGGTAGATTTGCAGTTGTCAGTGCTCTGTAAATTACACGCGGGGGACTATTTTTATTAATTAGGTGACTTCTGAAGCTAGTTGGTTGCACTGGATTTTATTGTGGGCAACATTGTAAAGAGGAATGACAACACACTCAACACCACACTCTTCAGTTTCTTTTATTTTAAAAAGAAACTATGTACCATTTTCATACAATTATGCATTAATTCCTGTTCATCCATCTTAAAATCCCCATTAACAAGTTTAATTTTGTGTGAATAATTTTGCAAGGTACTGTATAAGAAAGTAAAGAAATACTGAACAAATGCTGTTTCAGTGTTAGATTGTCATAGAAAACTGATTGGTAAAAAAAATCCCTATGGCCAGAAAGTTGGGAAATTATTTTTAATCAAACCACAAAGCATCTCTTTCAATGCACCGTATTTTGTCATTTGATTTGTACTTTAAAATTTAAGGAAAAAAAAGAACGCTGTTAACAAAAGAAATGCTGAGAAAATTAACATTTGCTCCTCCAGGAAACACTGAGAGTGTTTACATGTTACCTTTTATACAATGTTAATATATAAAATGATTTAAATGTTGAGTTGACACCCTTCAACTAACCATAAATGTCTCTTCCTTTAGGGTGTAATTCAACTAACCATAAATGCAAAACATGAATTATCTTTTCAACTATCCTGATGTAGACTTCAGCATTCTTCCTGCAAATAACCAGCATCTTTCTTTATGTTACTCAGTTTTTTTGTGACCATGTCAAAAACCTCATTCTGTACAGAACTCAGTCAGAACATTTGTAAGGAATAAAACATTAATCTTCAACATTCAGTGAAGACAGTTCTGGGAGCATGTCGGATTTGTTATGCGGATTTCATGGTTTTGAGTCTCTGTTAAAGTCATTTTCTTCGTCCTCAATGCCAGCAAAGTCATCATCATCATCATAATCGTCATCAGAGTCAAAATCCTCCACCTCTTTTTTCCCTCGCCTGTGTCTTTTCTCTCTTTCTTCATCTTCTTGTTCTTTCTTGTCCAAGTGTGAGTTCACTCTAAACAGGGGCAGACAAACAAGTTCATTTCTGTGTTTTGTCAATCTTGAAACTTTAATTATTTTCTTAAACAAAATCTTAAATATACCTGAGAATAAACGAATCCTAAATTTTAGAGTAAAAAAAAATTTTTTTTTAGGTTATGAAATGAATATATATACCCTGCTCAAAAAAAAATAAAGGGAGCACTCAAATAACACATCCTAGATCCTAGGCGGATGGTCTCCTAAGGGATCTCCTCCCAGACCTGGACTAAAGCATCCGCCAACTCCTGGACAGTCTGTGGTGCAACGTGACGTTGGTGGATGGAGCAAGACATGATGTCCCAGATGTGCTCAATCGGATTCAGGTCTGGGGAACGGGCGGGCCAGTCCATAACTTCAATGTTTTCATCTTGCAGGAACTGCTGACACACTCCAGCCACATGAGGTCTAGCATTGTCCTGCATTAGGAGGAATCCAGGGCCAACTGCACCAGCATATGGTCTCACAACGGGTCTGAGGATCTCATCTCGGTACCTAATGGCAGTCAGGCTACCTCTGGCGAGCACATGGAGGGCCATGCGGCCCTCCAAAGAAATGCCACCCCACACCATTACTGACCCACTGCCAAACCGATCATGCTGAAGGATGTTGCAGGCAGCAGATCGCTCTCCACGGTGTCTCCAGACTCTGTCACGTCTGTCACATGTGCTCAGTGCGAACCTGCTTTCATCTGTGAAGAGCACAGGGCGCCAGTGGCGAATTTCCTAATCCTGGTGTTCTCTGGCAAATGCCAAGCGTCCTGCATGGTGTTGGGCTGTGAGCACAACCCCCATTTGTGGACGTCGGGCCCTCATGCCGTCCTTATGGAGGCTGTTTCTAACCGTTTGTGCAGACACATGCACATTTGTGGCCCGCTGTCGGTCATTTTGCAGGGCTCTGCCATTGCTCCTCCTTTTCCTCCTTGCACAAAGGTGGAGGTAGCGGTCCTGCTACTGGGTTGTTGCCCTCCTACGGCCTCCTCCACGTCTCCTGGTGTACTGGCCTGTCTCCTGGTAGCGCCTCCAGGCTCTGAACACTACGCTGACAGACACAGCAAACCTTCTTGCCACAGCTCACATTGATGTGCCATCCTGGATGAGCTGCACTACCTGAGCCACTTGTGTGGGTTGTAGAGTCCGTCTCATGCTACCACCTGCAGAGCCACTCCTTTATTGAGTGTGTCTTGCTAATCGCCAAAGATTTCCCCCTGTTTTCTATTCCATTTGCACAACAGCATGTGAAATTGATTGTCAATCAGTGTTGCTTCCGAAGTGGACAGTTTTATTTCACAGAAGTTTGATTTACTTGGAGTCATATTGTGTTGTTTAAGTGTTCCCTTAATTTTTTTGTCCAGTGTATAAAACTGAGCCACTCCTGATCATTTTCTTATAACCAGTGTAATGTGTCTCATTGTCCACTGGATGGCAGACTTCTCAAGTTAAAAAGAAGGAGGACATTCCTGACCTAATAGCATGATAAAGAACAGGCTGGTTTTCCTTGTGTCACACAGAGAATTTCGGTCAGAACAAAACACAAGACGACTCACGGAATAACGATGTCTTCTTTCTTCCCACACTTGCAGCAGATTTCAAGCTGAAGCGAACAGGGCTTACAGACGATGTGATATGCATCTCTAACTGTCTTTTGAGAGCACTTGACGCTGTAGAAGAAAAACCCATACAACCTTTTATCAACTGTTTTTGAGGTAAAGAAAAAACGCTTTTCTGCCAATAGATTAGGATGAGAGGTGCAAATGCTGAATTAACTTTGAGTGTGGAGTCCCTGAATTTCTTTACTTATAGGCTGTGGAACTACCAAGGCAAATATCTGCCTTCAAGTGCTGTCTGCAAACACAACTACAGACAGTTACAGTACATAGTTGTGTTTGCAAGTACACCCACTATGTATTCTGTGGATTTACATACCAAGTCCAAAGTAACCAGCTTAGCTTCTGCTCAGTAAATTATGCCACTTCGTAGAAAGCCACGTGTTGCTGTTTTTGTGACAGGCCAAACTTCGACTGTAAACAATGTGGAATTACTAGAAAGAAGTAAAATAACACGTATACACCTTCCAATAAGTGTTATCTTATCAGTCCACAGGATTTTTTCCCAAAACTCTCAGGGATCATCAAGAGGGTTTTTTGGGGTGAAATGTGACACAGGCCTTGGTTTTTGGTCACCAGTGGTGTTGGCCTTGTAATTCTCCTATGGATCCCATTGTTGTTCTGGGTTCTGTTGTGACATGGATGAGTAATTAATACATTTTTAGAGTGATTCTGGTCGGCGGCCACTCTTAAGAGGGTTCACCATTGTGTCATATTTTGTTCATTTGTGGATAATGTCTCTTATTATGGTTCACTGGAATTCCAAAGACTTTAAAAATGGCTTTGTGAATATTTCCATACATATAGGCGTCAATGACTGTTTATCATCTGTTTCTTTGGATCGAAGCATGAGTTGTCGCTTTGTGAAATGATTTAGCTTACTTCTCTGGTTTACCTGTTTAACTATGGATTTAATTATATTTTTACATACAGCCTTGTTGGCTTGTTCTTTTTGTATTTACTGGCGTCATTTTTGCAAGATATCAACATTTCTTGGTTTATCTGAAACATTTAAGTATGACAAAGAAGCAAAAGCAGAAGAAATCTGTAAGGGGACAAACACACACGGTCCCATCATGTTATCAAGAAGCAGACATGGACTTTGAATGATTAAATGAAATTAGGATTCAGTGACGAATCTGTATTATCAGTCCCAATGAAACATAGAAAAAGTTTCCACAGTCACAATCTTACTTCCAAGACCACAAAATTTGCCTTTTTCTTTGGATACATAATAAAATATTACTAATGAAAGATGGGGTACCTAATCTTTACCATAACTGTATTAATAGGGTAATAACTGGCAGACAAATTAATCAATTGAATCTGGCTTTAACAGATTTTGAGTCAATGGAGAGCCTAAAAAATATTTCTGGTATGAAACAGGAGAAATAAGTGTATCTACTATGCTGTATACTCACCACTTTTTGGGCTGTGTTAGTGGCTTGTATTTGTTGTACTTGACTTTCCACTCAAGAACACCCTTACAGTGTTGACAGAGTCCATTGTGGATCTTCAAATTCGCCTTCTGTAGTTAAAACATAATAGCAGAGACAAGGTGGGGATGTTAGAATGAGATATAGTAACAAATAGTGCTAGTCTAAAAATATCGTACTCGTATTAATTTGTGGTGATGTTCAAGAAGTTATTAATGTTTTTATTATTATTTCATTCTATTTTTGCACTGCACTCATTAATCATCATTTTGGACAAATAGCTCTACATTTGCCTTCTCTGAAAAGAAACCTTTTCTCTTTAGCTGTCTCTGTGTGGGCAGCTGTAAATTTTAGCCAAGCTTGATGGTGTTGATTTTACAGCAGATGCTTCTTTTTAGACATCTCTCAATGCCTGGCTTTCCTTTGGAGAGAGAGACAGTAGCTTCCAGTTAATGATAGGCCTGGGGCTCTGTGGTTTCTGATAATTTGAACCAATTTTTCTTTCCTTTTTCCTATTAGATGGTTGATACTGGCACAGATACTTGTGTTCCAACAAAAGAATAATCCCAAACACACATTTCAGAAGAGATACAGCAGGCTAACATGAACCTTCTGAAGCCATCTTTCCAAAGCCATGACCTGAACCACATTTGTGCACTGTGCTTAAAAGTCAGGACCAATGCAGGCATACAACCAATTAAAATCAGCTATAGCTGTTCTTGTTCTCTTGTTGGTGGCTACAGAACTCATAATCATGCGGCAAGGTCTTGTTTTTAAAAATCATAAAAAAGTTCCTCGTTGTATAATCATATCACCCTGGAAAAAGATTGTATCAAATAAAGACTCCAATGTCCAAAATCAACACGCCATTCTTTACATAACTGTGTATGTAAACTTCTGACTGAAACTGCGTGTGTTATCCTTGCGAATAATAGCAGGAATATCAGTTATGAGTTACAAGTTAAAGAAAACGATTTCAATACAAAAGACAAACATTACGTAGATTATTACAGATTTAACAATAATCATTTCTTTTTTTATAATATCAATCAATGTTTATTTATATAATCCTTTTCCAGCAGGCAAGTAGATCAGAAAAGCTCTACACAGTTTACCAAAATGAAACACAATGAAAATACTAAAATTGTTCATTTAATTAAAAAAACAGGTAAAGTAAGCACACAGACAGACAGACAGATAGATAGATAGATAGATAGATAGATAGATAGATAGATAGATTTTAAGGCTACTGTAACACTCACGCACCTTTACTTGTGCGGTCGCTCCGTACTTGTCGTTTTTGAAGGCAGTGGTGTTGTGATGCTTCTGGGCTCGTGATCGAGATACATTTCCTCTCTGCGAGCTCATTTTATTTCCTCTTTGGCTAAATTATGTTACACTGGGTTCAAAAATCCAACAAGCATGCCAGGAAAGGAGACCTCTAACCCGGAAGCAGTAACGACTACGTCACAAAGCGTTATGCGATCAAAACCCGAATTATTTTAAGTAATAAATAAAATGTTCAGATAAAGTAACGTATATTATTACTACATTAGAACTACACATTAATGTTACTTTTATTTGTTATTTAAACTTTAAGCTATAAACTTTTTTTTTTCAAACAAGCTTTATTTAAAACAAGAATATTACAGGATAATAGAACGTCTGCAAAGAGAGACAACAATAACAACAACAAAAAAAAACAAACCACGGTGAGGAATCATTTCAAAATTAGTGAAATTGTCAAAAAAAACAAGAAATAACCGGTTGTTCCAGGGTTGTAACTTTTCAAAGGCCGACATGGTTTTCATTTCCTTTGTGTTGGACCTGTTTATGCTGCTTATGAAGGTGTTCATATAGGATAGAAAGACTATAAAAATGGGTTTGTGTTGCAAAGATTAAGAGGAGTTAATATAATACTTGCCATAAATTATAAACACATTGAAAACAAACAACATGTCAGGTTCTTTATGGTAACTTTTTTCGATAACAAACATAATATGCTTATTTAAATATATATATATATATATATATATATATATATATTCTTATACCTTTTATCATTAAAAACATCAGAAAATCCCCAAATAAATGTAATAAAGTCTCTTCAATAGTTTTGCAAAAGGTGCACATGGGGTCCAATCCCAATTATACATCTTAATTAAAAATGTTTTTACTGGGTAACAATTATGGATGATTTTAAAATACATTTGTTTTATCTTACAGTATTTTTGGGAAGCAACCATGGGAGTTTTTTTAAATATTGGACAATGGTGCAGAACAGCTTGTTTTTGTGAATGAAGAGGACAGAAGCTGGAGTACCACTTTAGGATTGCATTAAAAACAATAGCATATTCTTTCAACAGAATGGGGAATTGGAAATGTGACAAAAATTCATAGTATGACAGCAACTGACCGTTTGAATTCAACAGTGGACAGTTTCTTCTTCAAACAAATTTTGGTAGAGGATTGTTTTATTTTCATATTTAATGTTATTATTATTCCAAATATAGTATTTGTGGGGCGAAAAATTGTGTTCATATAAAAGTGACCAACAAAGTACCATCTGTTTGTGAAAACTTCAGTGGGATTTTAAAAATACTGCACTTGCATCTTATATTGTACTTGAGTTCTGGCCTAGTCAATCCAACACAACTCAATTTCAGCACATTCAAACGTTTCCCTTTAAACCAGTCCAGTATTGCTTTAGCACTGTGCTTTAAATCATTGTCCAGGTGGAAGGTAAACCTCCACCCCAGTCTCAAATCACAGGCAGACTTAAGAATATTCCTGTATTTACCATCCATCTTTCCTTGACTCAGACCAGTTTCCCAGGACCTGCTGCTGAAAAACATTTTCACAGCATGATGCTGCCACCACCATATTTCACTGTGGGAATTGTGTTCTTGGGTTGATGGGATGTGTTGGGTTTCCACCAGACATAGCGTTTTCCTTGGTGGCCAAAAAGTTCAGTTTTATTCTCATCTGACCAGAGCACCTTCCTCCATAAATTTGGGGAGTCGCCCACGTGTCTTTTGGCAACTCAAAATATCCCTTCTTATTTTTTGGACCAACTAATAGCTTATTTAGTAATAGCTTTTTTCTGGCCACTCTTCCAATAAGCCCAGCTCTATGGAATGTACAGCTTATTGTGGTCCTATGGACAGATACTCCAGTCTGCTGTGGAACTCTGCAACTCCTTAAGGGTTACCTATGGTCTCTGTGCTGCCTCTCTGTTTAATGCCCTCATTGTCTGGTCTGTGAGTTTTGGTGGGCAGCCCTCTCTTGACAGGTTTGTTGTGGTTCAATGTACTATCAGAGATTTGGATATTTTTTATAACCCCACCCTGACTTGCACTTCTCAACAACTTTGTCCCTGACTTGTTTGGATAGCTCCTTGGTCTTCATGGTGTGATGCTTCTTACTTAGTGGTGTTGCAGCCTCTGTGGCCTTTTAGAAGAGGTGTGTTTATACTGACAAATCATGTGACACTTAGATTGCACAGAGGTGGACTTCATTTCACTAGTAAGGTGACTTTTGAAGGTAATTGCGCCAGTCCTTTTTGGGCTTTATAGCAAAGGAGGTAGATACATATGCACATGCCAGTTTAATTTTTTTCTCTTTTTAATTCTGTTTTGTTTTACACATACTTTTCTTTTTATTTCACCAACTTAGACTATTTTGTGCAGATACATCACATTAAATAAGATTAAAAAACATTTAAATTACAGGTTGGAGTGTAACAAAATAGGTAAAAAGCCAAGGGGGTGAATATTTTTGCAAGGCCCTGTAAGTTCAGCCTCTTAGATATAGTCTCACAGCAGTACAAGTCTAAACAGATTACAGTGTCCAAAAAGAGTTTTCCTTTCCACTGTCATTACATGCATGCTTAGTATGAGGAATTGCTCAAAAGTCAATGCAAGCAACTGGCCACTGTTGCTACATACTCATCCAGGAGGAGTGAATGCTGCAAATTACTGACTCGATACCATCTGCTGGGTTTCCTTGGATAGAAAAACTTTTTGACCAATTGGAATAATAAACTGAGTCTGACTGTACTGTTTGATAGTTAGGAGTAATTAGAATGTATGTACCCGATCTGTATGATTCGATTGAATTGACTTTGTAAATTGCCTTCAGAACAATTGTGTTGTGAATTGGAGCTATATAAATACAACTGAACTGAATTGAAACTGAATTAAAGGTCACAGTGAGTGCTGAAAGCACAGTAGGACTTTTTTGACTGCGTATACAGTCAGATCTCCACCAACTCAAATACTGCCTTAAAACAACACGCAATAATTGCATTCAAACATTTTTTTCGGGAGGGGCTCGGAGTAGAGCCGCTGCTCCTCCACATCGAGAGGAGCCATTTGAGGTGGATCGGGCATCTATACCGGATGCCTCCTGGAGGCCTTCCTCGGGAGGTGTTCCAGGCACGTCCCACCGGGAGGAGGCCCAGGGGACGGCCCAGGACATGGTGGAGGGACTATGTCTCTCGGCTGGCCCGGGAACTCCTTGGGCTCCCCCAGGAGGAGCTGGAGGAGGTGTCTGGGGAGAGGGACGTCCGGGTGTCTCTGCTGAGTCTGCTGCCCCCGCGACCCGGTTCCGGATAAGTGGAAGGCGACGAGTACGAGTACGAGTACATTTAAAAAAAAAATATTGATATTTATTGATCCTCTCATGGAACCAACAGTGGAAAATGTCTCAAACAGCAGCTAAAACATACCGTCAGTCCTGGGAGTCTGCAAACCTCATCAATTAGAGTTTATCTTTATCAAGATATATCACAATTCTATTCCAAAACAATAAACAATCCGATAATTACCCATCAAACAGTCAAGCAGTACATGTCAGTTTAAAGGGCAAAAACCCTTAGATCTAGGAAAAAACTCGATTTTTGTTGTTTTTTTTCTTGTCAGAAGGTACTGGAAGTTGAGTTTAGTCAGGGACTCCGATAACAATCCTTTAAAAATAGCTCGATT
The DNA here is from genome assembly GCA_036173005.1 of Crenichthys baileyi. Taxonomy (NCBI): domain Eukaryota; kingdom Metazoa; phylum Chordata; class Actinopteri; order Cyprinodontiformes; family Goodeidae; genus Crenichthys; species Crenichthys baileyi. The sequence continues at coordinate 9,001 of JAHHUM010000173.1, read as the reverse complement.
GGGGCAGAATATCCAAGAAAGACACATCCTGGCTTCACAAACTGATCAGGCGGGCGGGCGGGCGGGTTCTATTTCATCCCTACTGACCGCCAGAGGCATTGCTTCAAGCACTGAAGGTCGCAGGTCGAGAAATTAATAACAACATGGTCACATGTGACCTACCGGTGGCTCACGTGAGTCACCTCTCTGGGAGGTGCGGGGGAACCGGTGTCTGCAGCTAATTAAAATGGCTCTGGGCCGTTTGCAGCTGGACATTTCCCTGGCCCAGCCTGCTCCATCTAACGCCTTCTTTAGGCGTCGTGATGCCGAGGGCGCCTTTGTTTTTCCTCCCTCGGCGGAGTACGTCCAGGAGCTGCATGCTTGCTGGACGGACACAAGGGTCTTTTCCCACCCGACAGCGGATGGCAGGACCCTGGCTGCCATGCATGAGGCGCCCAAGTTCGGGTTGGGCTGCATGCCCCCTGTCGAGTCTGCCATTGCCTCCCTCATCGTGTCTCCTGATGAGGCGTTGAGGCCTAATGCCCGTTGTCCACGACCACAATGCCGTGTCACGGACGATTTGCTGTATAAGGCCTACGACTCAGGTGCCCGGATGGGCTGCATCGGGAACTCACTCTCCCATCTCATGTTGGGCCTCTCCTCTTCATTGGAGTCGGTTCCCTTGGACCAGTCGACTCAGGGCTTGTTGGACGCATCTCTACAGGCCTTCGCCCTGATGACGCATGAGCTTGGACGCACGCTCTCTATGCTGGTCCATGCTCGGTCAATTGCCCCTAACCGAGCCTTGCAGGAGAACGCTGAGGGCTCTTCCTGTGGTTCCGGGGGAACTCTTCGGTTCCGCCGCGCTGAAGGCCTTGGAGCGTACAGCCCAGGCCTCAAGAACACGGCAGCAGCTGGCGGGTCTCCATAGACCTCCCCGCCAGCCAGTTGCTGCTGGGGCAGCTGGGGGCTCGTTCCAGGGTTCCCTCCCCCCTTATGTCCCTTCCTTGGGGTCCACGAGCATGGCTCCTAGACCGAGACCGGCTAGGGCCCAAGGGGACCATGGTGGGGCACAGGGTTTGCGCCAAGTTCGGTCTGCTCATTCCGGTCGGCATTTCCAGAACATCACCAGGCCGCCGGTGATGTTCTGGAGCCGGTCGGGTTTTTTTCCCCGGGCCACCTCAGTTATTGGGCTGTTCACGCCCCAGACTCGTGGGTGTTGTCCAGGGATACTGTCTTCAGTTCTGCCGCCTGCCTCCTATCCCCAGCCGAGCCAAGATGACGGTCATCTGCGAACCGATGAAGGCTCAGGCCCTGGACCGGGAGATCTGCACCTTGCTGGCCAAGGGTGCGATTGTTCCAGTGGACCCCCTGTGGGATCCGGGGGGTTTATATTCAGTTTATTTTCTGGTTCCCAAGAAGACCGGCGGTCTTCGTCCAATATTGGACCTCCGGGGTCTGAACACTTTCCTCAAGGTTTTGCCTTTCCACATGTTGACCACCCAGGAGGTCCTGCAAGCTATCTCCCCGGGAGACTGGTTCACGGCTATCGACCTGAAGGACGCCTATTTTCATGTCCCCATTGCTCCGGATCATTGGCGGTTTTTCCGCTTTGCCTTTCACGGGAGGCACTTCCAGTTCTGGGTTCTTCCCTTTGGTCTTTCCCTTTCTCCTCGGGTGTTCACCCGGTGTGTGGCAGCGGCCCTTTCCCCCCTGCAGGCACGGGGACTGCGGATCCTGCCCTATTTGGACGACTGGCTCATTTGTGCTGCAACCACGATCAGGCGATCCAAGACACCCGGACGGTGCTTGCCCACATACGTCAGCTGGGTTTGAGGGTGAACCTGGAGAAGAGCAGCCTGATCCCCTCCCAGGTGACTATTTTCTTAGGCATGGTTCCAGATTCTGGTTCCATGACCGCCTGTCCTTCTCCTCCGCCATGCTTCCGAGCTTCCGTCTTGGCAGGGCTCCACGGTTTGTGGAGTACCTGCGTCTTCTGGGCATGCTCACTGCTGCGTCCAGCGTGGTGCCTCTGGGGCTTCTTTCATTGCGGCCCCTGCAGATGTGGGTGAACGGGGTCGGCCTGGACCCCTCCCGGCGTACTCACAGGCTCCGACGGCTTCAGGTTGTGCTTCGGTGCCTACAGTCTCTGTCCCAGTGGCGGAGCGGGTCCTACATCATGGCGGGTGTCCCGCTCGGCCCCCTTCCGTGTTGGAGGGAAGTCGTCCATGCGGAGTCTTCCTCCAAGGGTTGGGGAGCGACCTGGCAAGACCATGCGGCTCAGGGGGTGTGGTCCCCGCGGCAGTGCGGTGTCCATATCAATGTTCTGGAGCTGATGGCTGTGTTCCTGGCGCTCCGTGCTTTCCTTCCAGGGCTGCTGGGACGACATGTGTTGGTCCGGTTGGACAACACCACTGTTGTCTTCTATATAAATCACCAAGGGGGTCCAGGTCTCTGAGACTACTGTCCCTGACCCGGCGGCTCCTGGTCTGGGCGGCACCACACCTTGCCAGCCTCAGGGCAGCCTATATTCCGGGTCCGCAGAATGTCTCCGCGGACTTTCTGTCTCAGCAGGTGCCACTTCCGGGGGAGTGGCAGCTTCACCCAGAGGTGGTGGATTGGGCCACCTTCGGCAGGGCAGAGGTGGACCAGTTTGCCTCCAGAGATGCGATTCACTGTCCCCTATGGTTTTCCCTGATGGACAGTGCCAGTCCTCTGAGCTGCGACGCACTGGCACACGAGTGGCCCCGGACCCTTCTCTACACCTTTCCCCCTTTTCACCTGATCCCCCAGACGCTTCTGAGGGTTCTTCAGGACAGGCATGAGCTTCTGCTGGTAGCCCCCTTTTGGCCGGGCCTGGTTTCCTCTGCTGCGCAGGCTCTGCTCCAGCTCGCCGATGCGCCTCCCCTCCAGGAGAGACCTCCTCTCCCAGATGGGGGGCCGGATTCTCCACCCCGATCTGGGTCGCCTAAAACTCTGGCTTTGGCCTCTACAGGTGCGGGCCCTGCCTTCTCCCATTATGGGGGCAGGGTTGGACAGACCATGATTGGCACATGGGCACCGTCCACGCGGGCCGCATATGGTGCTACTGGGGGGGGTCTTTGCTGGCTGGTGCCGTGGTAAGGGACTGGACCCTATTCGCTGTCCTGTTTCCCATTTGGTGTCCTTCCTTCAGGAGTTGTTGGATCTGATGCTCTGTTGGCCGGCATGGGGATGTCCCGCTGTTTCTGAAGGGTGCCAGGCGCTTTTGTCCACCCAGGCGCCCTGTGGCCCCTACTTGGGATTTGTCGCTGGTGCTTGCGGCCCTTCAGTCTCCCCCTTTTGAGCCCGTTACGAGGGCAGACCTCAAGTGGCTGAAAACCGCCTTCCTGTTGGCCATGGTGTCTGCCAAAACGGGTGGGGGAATTGCATGCTTTGTCTGTGTCTGAACCATGTTGTCAGTGGAATCCGAATGGCTCCGGTGTTACGCTGTGGACTAACGCTTCCTTTGTTCCAAAGGTGCCTGCAGTGGCTGGCAGTGTGCTGCCGCTCCGGCTTTCCCAATTTAATCCTGCTGACCCCTCTGAGCCTCTTGGCCCTTTCCGAGAGCGCTTGAGGCATATGTCCGCTCCACAGCACCCATTCGTCGGACTGACTGTCTCTTCGTTTGTTATGCTGGCTCTCGGAAGGATCAGGCCCTTTCTAGAAAGCGGTTGGCACGTTGGATTGTGGAGATGATCTCTGTGGCTTACTCCTTGCAGGATCGGCCCCTGACGAGCGGCGTGCGATGTCACTCCACTAGGAGCCTCTCCACCTCGTGAGCTGCCATGACCGGGGTGCCTCTGGAGGCCTTTTGTGAAGCTGCTTCCTGGACGGCGCCAAGCACCTTTGCCAGATTTTACAGGGTGAACATCGCCACGCCACATCCCCTGCAAGGCATACTGGAGCACCCGCCTTCTGCGTCTTGCTGAGGTTAGTGGTGTTGCTGTCGTAACTTTTGTTCTGTTGTAGGCCTGAAGTTGGAATCTATCTATCTATCTATCTATCTATCTATCTATCTATCTATCTATCTATCTATCTATCTATCTATCTATCTATCTATCTATCTCTGTCTGTCTGTCTGTCTGTCTATCTATCTATCTACAGTGTCTGGGATTGGATCGTGACATCTCCTGTAAGAAGTGTTTATTAAGATACTGGAAACTTTCTGCTCAAATGTTGTAGATTTACCCTGTATATCTCCTCTCACAAGATTGGCTGTCCATAATCAGATCTGCCTTCGCTATAGGAGATCCTTCCTGCCCACAGCCATTAGCGTCTGCAACGGATGATGACTGCATCTACATTTTTGAATTGAATAGAATAAGAACCACCTTCCCCATCTGTTTGTGTACTTTTCAACAAAAAGCCCGTGCCACTCACAATATGGCGGCGGCGTTCGCGTTGGTGCTCGCCAACGTCTTCACCGCCAACACTGCCACTCTGTGGTGTCGTGTAGGACCTCCCCAACATTTCCTCAGCCCACAAATGGTGGACTGGCTTCGGTAAACTCTTCGCAATTGGTCCTCGGAGCTGTCGCCACCGACGCCTCGCCCTCCTCACAAGCCAAGTGATAACCAGAACGAAAGCCGAGACGTTTCAGAGCCAAGGGATGCAGCTGTGAACCGAGTCGCTTCCGATCTGTTTTCCGGGTTTTTTAAAGTCTGCTCCAGACCTTTGTTTTTTGGGGTTTACTCATGTCCTTGTTGAGCTTTGGCGATTTGGACAGCGTGAACGAAACAGCCTTGTTATCATTCAAGACCATATGCTGAGAAAAGCGAGGTGGAAGAAAGAAGGGAACGACAGTAGAAAAAAAGAGGCTGTTTGGATCCGGAGGACGAAGCGGCTAGCTTCCGGAGCTGTGAGGGATATCTACTCTCAACGTGACATTGATAACCGATAGGAGATAAAACCGAGGATAATCTGCTGGCGTCGAAAAGAAGACAAACTAGTTTGCGTGGTGTTGAACAAGATACTAGACTGTATCAACGCTGTCCTCTGGAGAAAAAAGGAAACAAAAACAAAGGAAACACCTCGGTTCAGGTAACCTGGTGTAATTTATCTCTTAGAAAACACACCTATTTATGTTCTTGTGTCATTGTAAACATTCTCTTGTATTCTCACAAATCCGACCAAACACAACGCCGTTAAAGGACCGTGGAAAGCTTAAGGCTTTTGCTGGGTTTGGGCTCCTTTGGGAAGCCACTTAAGCTAGATGCTGAAGAACCATCGTGCAGTCTTAATAGGCGGGATTTATAATCACAAGTGGCTTTAATGATTATAAATCATCTCTTGTGCTGCCAGCTGTTTATATGAGCAGCTTCAGCAGGCAATGAAAAAGAGTTGAAAGCACATGGGTGCAATTAAGACCCCAACATGGATGCATTTTAAAACTATTTCGGCATCAAAATAAAATGTACTTAAAAAACAAATCAATGTCATCATGAAACGTGTAAAAAAATCATAGAGGTATGTAAGGTCTTTTAAGTCAGATTAAATTACCTTTATACAAGGTAGTTTCTTAGACCTGACCAGCAAGTCTTGAGCCTTTTCCGCTTTTTTTTTGTTTTTGGTGGTTTAGCTAAATGGATGACATTGCTGCCAGGCTTTTCCAGAGTGCATTCACTAGTTTTATTTTCTACCAGAGTAAAAGTCACATGTCTTTCTTTCTTTCGTACTTTCTTTTTTCGTCTTTCCTTCCTTTCTTCCAGCAGGGCCATCAAAGCAAGTAGAACTAGGAAAAGGATCTGGGCAGCTTGCCAGTACACCCCCCTTACTGAAGATAATCTACATTGCGCTGTTATTTTTTTAGTGCTTGGCCTGGAGAGTTTTAAATTCAAGAATAGTCCTTAGTTCTAAACTCCATGGCACAGTTTTTAAACAGAATATTAGACAAGATTTTGATCCAAAAAAAATTCTCCAGCAGCACCAGAAACTCAACCAGACCCATCTGATTGAACATGATGTCACCAAAAGTTAGAGCTGCACGACAGCAGGGAAACATGTAATTGCAATACTACTGCTGAATATTGCAGAGTTTATTGATTACAATTAATCCTGACTCTTCTTTCTTTTCCAGCATGGTGATTTGTCCCACAATTTTCTGTGTGTGCGCGTTAGCATCCTAGCCAATAAAAAACATGGATCAGTTGCGATCAGCTAGGGCAGTTGGAGATAAGTGTTAACCAAATGGTCAAAAATATCCCCAAAATGTCTTAACCTGAATGCGTACCACGTGAAACATGATATTCTAAAAAATATTGCATCTAAGCTGTCTAATTGTGACACTGAGATGACGATTGGGATTTCATATACTGTGCAGCTGTGCCAAAAGCGACTTTTTAAAATGCTGTTCATGCTGTGATGCTAATATCTGATGTAGTCGCAAATAATTAGTGGACTTATTCTTACCGGGACGATAATACAACTGCATATGAAAGACATTTATAAGCTATGTTTTCTTCTTGTGTCTGTTTGGATTTTCTCACTTTATCATTGTTGTTTTATTGTGAGATTTTTATTAGGCGTCCCGATCTTGAGATCCTGCTACAGCTGATGTTTTGTCCGTCTAACCACTAGTGCAGTGTTTGCTGTTTTTTAACAATAAATCAACTATTTAAACATATAAACATAGAGAAAATCTGTCCTCTTTCACATTGGATGACTTTCACATAACTGTGCTTCGGAGAATTTCGAACCACATGCCTTGCAAGCAAATGAATGTAGTCCCTTTTACAACTCATTCCTGTTTAGTAATAATGGCAGGTTTTCCAAGTAGTTCATAGTGGTTCGTTGCTTTTAACTCACTGATGTTCTGGACAATTTTGACACTAGGATTATAAATTCTGCACTGGTGTGTTCCTGAAGCCCATGTGGAACCAGCTGTGCCAAAGTCATTGTCATAGGGCTGAGTCAGATCAGGGAATAAGCCAGAGTGTGAGGTTGGTGCTTTAGAGACATGCTCCTTTTTCATCCAATTTCATGACGGACACATTCTTTAAAAGAAGTAGGAAATTAACAAGTTGCCTTTTAAAAAATGCTTAATTTCACCTCGGCATCTCAGTAGGACAAGACTTTAAAGCTATTTTGATATTTTTCCAAAATTTTACGGTTAAACCTTGCAAGGATTTTATTTTTAAACTGTGAGCTCATCCCTTCAGCTTACAGCATTCACACATTAGAAAGAAACGACTGTAGTTGTATCTGTTTTAATCATTGTCACTCTCACTGTCCCATTTTAAGGATGAACCATCTAACCTTCAGTGAGCTATGTTGCCTGTTCTGCTGTCCACCTTGCCCCAGCAAGATCGCCTCCAAGCTTGCCTTCCTCCCACCGGAGCCCACCTACAGCCTCATGTGCGACGAAAGCGGCAGCAGATGGACGCTGCACCTCTCAGAGCGGGCTGACTGGCAGTACTCTGTGCGAGAAAAGGACGCCATCGAGTGTTTCATGACACGCACTTCCAGAGGGAACCGCATTGCCTGCATGTTTGTGCGCTGCTCACCTAGTGCCCGCTACACTCTGTTATTCTCCCATGGAAATGCGGTGGATCTGGGCCAAATGAGCAGTTTCTACATTGGCCTGGGCTCACGGATCAACTGTAACGTCTTCTCCTACGACTACTCGGGTTATGGAGCCAGCTCTGGGAAGCCGTCGGAGAAAAACCTGTATGCAGATGTGGATGCTGCTTGGCATGCGCTGCGATCACGGTAAGCATGAAAATGAATGAAAGGAGGGAAGAAATCTTAAAAAAAAAGAATAAAAAAATATTCTATTAAGATGTTAACATGATGATTTAATTTGACTCATTTTCCTAAATAGATGTAGACATTAAATGATCACGTTTTCACTTGCATAAATGTACACTGCAACAAAATGAACACTGTGGGTGGAAAGGGAAGTGGCAGATACTGTTAAAACCAGATATTTACTTACCGTAAAGAGAAATTACCATTTTTCTCAATGTCTGACATTAAATCACACTAAAATGTTCTGCTGTCATGTCAGTTGGGATTAGCAGAATTATTTGTTTGCCAGAATCCAGAATAATGAGCAACAGAATGTTTTAGGAAATTTCCTTGATGTCAGAAGTGTACATATTTGGTAGGATTACTCTTTAAACTGTATGACTTAAGTGAAACATTTTGCGTACCCTTCTGCAAGCTTCTTACAATGTCTTGCTGGAGTTTTGACCCATTCCTTCTGACTGAACTGGTGTAACCGAGTCATCTATGTAGGACACATTGCTTTTGCTTTGTTATACATAAGCCACCTTGTACTTAATTTGGCAGTATGCTTGGGATAGTTGTTCATTTTAAGTCCATTTTAATTTTCTGATGCCTGGAGATGTTGCTTCAGTATTTCCACATAATGTTCCTTCCTGATGATGCCATCTGTTTTTTAAAGTTCACCAGTCCCTATTGCAACACAAAACCCCACACATCATAAGGCTGTCATGTACTCTACATTTGGAATGGTGTTCTCAGCCTTGGAAGCATTGCCCTTTTATTTTTCCTGTTACATCATTGTTCCCAAACACTTCGATATTGGTCTCATCAGACCAAAAACTGACGTCTTAGCTCATGAGAGCATTTGCCAACTATAGTCTGAATTTTAGGTTGCCTTTGAAGTAATGGCTTCTTCCATTCTGAACGGCATTTCAGCCCATGATGGTACAGAACACGTTTCACTGCGGACAATGACACTTTTACCAGCTTCAGTCAGCATCTTCACAAGGGCTTTTGTTCTTTGGCTGATGCATAAATTTTGTTCTCAAACACGTTTATCTCTACAACATCTCCCGATTTTAAAGTCCGTGAGGAAAAACAAGGTTATGTGTCTTTTTTTACCCAGCATATGTAAAAATGTGGTTTTGGTTTAATGTAAATAAGCTTGCCAAAACCAGCTTTAATTGTGAACGAGCCTTTTGTCACTAATTAAGCTCCCAATGTATAAATGCTATGTAAACAGATATATTAATAGTAGGTGTTTGTTAATGTTGCC